>APFE031185562.1:0-17098 GCA_000404065.3 Pinus taeda
TTTTTATTTAAAAAAAGCACATGTATTGCAAATCCCCATCCTTGTCTTCTTAGGAATACAAACATTGTTGAATTCGTTCCTCCATATCATTGTAAAATATGATTATGTGATAAAATTACCATCTCCTTCAGTGCCTTCTGCATATTCTCTATATAAGTTGTAGATTTCTTGCCTTGAGAAATTATTGGGAATATTTATTGTTTCTTTATTTGGCATACACTCTCCATGCTTTGAAAAGAACTCTTTCATCCATGACATTGCAGTAATTGCTGATGGTCCAACCTCTCTTTTATAACGTACTTCTAAATAGTATGCATGTTCTTTTTCCAGTCTTTCTTAGATTATTGACAAACGAAAATTACCAACTGAATGCAACATTTTGAAAGCCTTTCTATAGATCAATACATTCCCAATAGGATAATTATAACCTGCTAGTGTAGATTGCATGAAACCCACTAAAAATGAATTTTGCATGCTTTTATTCATTGACAAATATTTCTTCCTTTGCTTCTGAAAGAAAAGTTGAAGTCCATATGTTTCAAGTAATCTTTTCGACAACATTCACTTGAAATTAGTTCATCGACAGAACTACTTGTGAGATATTCTACCCTATCCCTTGTATAACAAGAATATTTTGGTTGATATGAAAAGGCCTACTCCTACTTCTAGATACAATATTTGCTTGCAACGTCTCCCTCATTTCATTATTATCTGTAGAATAATTTTCATCATCAGTAGGAGGAATATATATTGACGAAGATAGTTAGAAAATTCATCACCATCATTGCTTGGAAAATATTCATTACCATCTTGACATGAAGGAAATTCTTCACTACCAACATTTGCACTTTAGAAATCTTGACTCTGATGAAATTCTTCACCATCTTTATCCTTGCTTTTGAAAACCCCCCTTGGAGGACTCAATTCATCATCACCACGACTGCCTTTGAAACACTCACTTAGAGAAAATGCATTATTGATATTTGTGGCTCTAAAATTATCATTTGCAAGAAACTCTTCATCTTCCCCTTCATCACTGGTGCTCGCATAATCCTTAGGATTATGAATAAGTGGAAAATATGACTCTCTATTCATAGACAAATTATCATTTGCATGAAATTCTTCATCCTCCCCTTCATCAGTGATGGTTTCATAATCCTTAGGATTAGCAACAAGTGGAAACTTTGAATTTCTATTTAATGGAAATTATTCATCCTTGCCCTTCCCTTCATCAGTGGTTCTCTCATAATCCTTAGGATTAGGACTAAGTGGAAACTTTGAATCTCTATTTACTGGAAGTTTTTCGTCCTCGCCCTCCCCTTCATCATTGGTGCTCTCATAATCCTTAGGATTAGGAATATGTGGAAACTTTGACTTTGCAAATTCTTCATCTCCCCCTTCGTCAGTGATGCTCTCATAATCCTTAGGATTAAGAATATGTGGAAACTTTGACTTTGCAAATTCTTCATCCCCCCCTTCATCAGTGCTTCTCTCATAATCCTTAGGATTAGGAATATGTGGAAACTTTGACTCTGCAAATTCTTCACCCCCCCTTCATCAGTGCTACTCTCATAATCCTTAGGATTAGGACTATGTGGAAACTATGACTCTGCAAATTCTTCATCCCCCCCTTCATCAGTGTTGCTCTCATAATCCTTAGGATTAATACTATGTGGAAACTTTGACTCTGCAAATTCTTCATGCTCCCCTTCATCAATGCTGCTCTCATAATCCCTATGATTAGGACTATGTGGAAACTTTGAATTTGCAAATTCTTCATCCCCCCCTTCATTAGTGTTGCTCTAATAATCCTTATGATTAGGAGGAAGTGGAAACTTTGAATCTACAAATTCTTTACCACTCCTCCCCCACCCCTTTCATCAGTGTTGCTCTCATAATCCTTATGATTAAGAGGAAGTGGAAACTTTGACTTGGGAAATTCTTCATCACCCCCTTCATTAGTGCTGCTCTCATAATCCTTAGGATTAGGACATGTGGAAACTTTGATTCTAGAAACTTTTCATCCCCCCCTTCATCAGTGGTGTTCTCATAATCCTTAGGATTAGGAGGAAGTGAAAAAATTGACTCTCTATTCACAAGAAATTCTTTTTGTTGCCCTTCATCAATGTTTCTCTCATCATCCTTAGGATTAAGACCAAGTGGAAAATTTGTCTCTCTATTCATAGTGAAAGAATTCCTATTACATTTGTCAAAATGAATAGAGT
Organism: Pinus taeda; assembly: GCA_000404065.3. Classification (NCBI taxonomy): domain Eukaryota; kingdom Viridiplantae; phylum Streptophyta; class Pinopsida; order Pinales; family Pinaceae; genus Pinus; species Pinus taeda. The sequence continues at coordinate 2,226 of APFE031185562.1, forward strand.
TGTTGCATGACGAAGATGTCGATGTTGAAGAAAGAAAAACTTCACTATCAGAAAAATCCATGACCTTCAACCAGAAGATGTCGAATGATACAAATGCATTCTCTTCCAATGACAATATATAACTTAGAGATTGAGAATTTCCCTCTAAAGTCCCCCCCGCCCCAAAATGTTTCGCTGAAAATTTTCCCCCCAAAGTTTGCCTCCAAAAACTTTTGTTGAAAACTTTTCCTCCAAAAATTTCGTTTTTCAATTTATTGAAAGATTTTAACTAAAATTTTCTTATGAAATTAATATTTAAAACTAAATCTTTAAATTAAAATTGTAAACTAAATCTTTTACTTAAATTAATGTTTTACTTAAACTATATAACATTTACTAGACAATTGAAAGTTTTTTTTTTTTTTTCAATCTTCTATCAAACATTTAAAATAAATTGCTATATCACCATAACATGATTTATATGTTAATTTTTTATAATAAAAAAATTAATACCACATTCACCATGCAGTAAAACAATTCCTAAATGCTCGATTTCTCATAATTTACTATATTGCCATAACAGGATTTATATGTTAACGTTTTTATAAAAACAAAACAATTCCGTAATGTTCGCTTTATCATAATTTACTATATCGCCATAACAAGATTTATACGTTAATTTTTTTATAAAAACAAATTAATCCCACATTCACCGTGTAGTAAAACGATTCCGTAATGTTCGTTTTATCATAGTTCTCTATATCACCATAACAAAATTTATATGTTAAATTTTTTATAAAAACAAATTAATCCCACATTAACCGTGTGGTAAAACAATTTTGTAATTTCCGCTATATCATAAATTTCATTATCACTATTCCTCACATCACATCAAGGCTTTTCTAGGTTCGTTAAAATATTTGGAGCGATTTTGTGGAACAATTACATTGTTATTGACAACATATTCAACAGAAGATTATCACATTTGAAAGGTTAGTTTCCCTTTTGTCGTGTGTAATTTTTGAAATTCAATAGGTTTACTAGTAGTTATGTGTCAATTGGGTTGTTATTTTTGTGTAAAATACATGAACAAAAACATATTCCAGTAAATAATACTTAATTTTTTTATTAATGAAATTTAGAATTTTTTTTTTATAAATTAAAAATTTAGATGAGCCAGGCTTTACCCGACAGCCCCATGGCAGTCAGAACGTCACCTACGTTTGCAGTGGGCATGGTGGGCCCGGTCGTTACCTGTTGGCGCACCCACCCTCTCGCCAAACCCGGCCAAGGTGAGGTTGATTCTAGAATCAGGCCTCCACCCCCACAACCCATCAGGCTCGTGGGGGTGGCGGCCCGATCTTGAGAATCGGGCCACCACCCCCACCCCCACGAGCTTGATGGGCCGCGGGGGTGGGGCGAAAAGGGGCTGCGCCCCGCCACCCCAACATGCCTGATGGGCTGCGGGGGTGGGGTGGGAGGCGGCTGTGCCAGCCCCTCCTGCCCCACTCCCACGACCCAACAGGCCCATAGGGGTGGAGGCCTGATTCTAAGAATTGGGCCTCCATACCCATGGCTCGTTGGGTCGCGAGTTAGGCAGGAGGGGGATGCATTTTATTTTTTTAGAAGGCTATGTTTTACAAAATTATTTATGATTTATGATTATTTATTGTTTTTATATTTTGTTTTATTTTGTTTGTTTATTTAAGCTATTGTTTTTTTTTTGTAATTTACTGATTTATATATATATGTGTATATTTTTTGCAGTAAAATGGCATCAAAGAAGATTTTTGTGAATCTTTCTGGACCAAAAACTGCTAAAATTAAAGGTGGATCCTCAAAAAACATTGTTGAACGAACCAAATCTGAGCTAATAACTACAAATATATCAAGTGCCTCAAACGATAAGAAGATGATTTCATACTGGAAGAATCAAAAGAAGTGAAGCTTACAGAAAATGTATTGTATGTGAAAGATAGATAAGGCATACAACAGGTGCAGATATATCTATATGTTGATATCCCTAACGATAGTGTAGTTTATGAGGTGTTGGGAAAAGTCATAGACATCTGTTTGATACTGGACACTGAAGTTGTTTCTGTACTTACAAAACTACCCAATTCACATGACAAGATTAAATATCAGTTATCATTGTCATTGTATGACACAATAGAGGAATCTATAAAGATGTATAAACAAATTATAAATAACATTGCACAAGATATGGTAAGTATATTGTTATTTATATTTGTGTTTTGCGTTATTTTAATTGTATCATTATATTTGTATAACTTAGTAATTATTGACATATGATATTTTGTTTGACAGAATTTTTATTGAAAATCTTTCAATTATGTTGGGAGGCATTCATTTCATAGAGCAAGACATTATGAATTTTGTCAGTGGTTTCTACTCAGGGTTGGAAGAAGATATGACAAAGAAGCAAAAAATGGTAATTCATGATGCTACAAAATTACATCTAAGGGATCAACAAAGAATATCTATAGTGGATAAATCTAGCAAAGGTAGACATCTTACTTTTGAAGATGAGGAAGTTGAAACTGACGCTAAAGAATATGTTGCCTTTAATGAGGATGACATTAGAAATAATGTTAGACATGAGAAGAGCACTAAAAGACCAAAAGTAACAATTCCCAAGAATGTCTATGTTATAGGTAATGATGAGAATGTTAGGAGGAAGAAAATGAAATTTGAACATTCTCAAGTAGTCAATGCCAACAGTGAAGATCGTAGTGAAAATTCAAAAGAATGCAAGGAAATCAATAAACCAGGAGCTAATTTAAAGGATGACATTATTAAAACAAAACAAAATTCCATTCGACATAACTTGACAATTACAAACTTAATTGAGGGTGGTCGTACATTTCAACTTAATGTGAGAAAAATCTATAAGCCAAGTGAAGGACAATTTAAATATCAAATCGGAAAGCCACACCACTTGCATGTTCATAACTTGAATACATTTATGAGGTACAATCCATATGCTCATGTAGTTAATTATGTGCTTACTGTTGATCCAGTTCAAGTTCCCAAAAAAGAAGCATTTGATAAGTCAAAATATTTTGAATACAAGTATTATGTGCTTGGGGGGGACGATTCTATAAAAGCTCAAAGGAAATTGATGGAAGAATATCTCAATAACCCACGTTTTGAAACAATGAAAAGTATCATTTATGTTGGTTTATTAGATATAGAAGAAAAATTATTGGCATGTGATCATAATATGGATAATGAATATAGGATGTCTATGACTTTCATCCAAAGAGTTAGATTTATTCATAATGAATTTGAAGAAGAATGTGGTGGGGATAAGATAAATGTTACTCTAGAATTTCGAAAGGAATGTTGTATGGAAATAGGCTATCAAATTGAGGAGAAAATCAATTCAAAATGCAACAAAGTAGCTTCTAATATATTCAAAAGTATTGATAACATTTTCCAATCGACATTTAGAACTTGAGAGATATGAGAATTGATTAATGAGATTTTTAGCATGTGGGAGAGCATTGGCATTACAAACCATAAGGTCAAAAAGTCTAAACCATTGATATGTAGCAACAGTAAATCAGGTCCTGAAATGAAGCAACTCCCAAAAGATATGACTATCACACCTTGGAGAGCATTGCAAGGAGTGAAGGATGAAAAACTTGTCAAAACAATATTATATCGTGTGAAGTCAAGGGATTATCATTGGAGGAAAATTTCTAAGAAAGTTCAAAAGTAAGTTTGTTGAAATATTTTTACTTATTTCTAGATTATAATTTTCTTTTAAATATAACATATTTCTCTTGGTAGTATTTGTTATACATATCATTATATTAAATTTTATTACTTTATCTATCCACTCACAAAGTTTATATGAAAATACAAGAACAAATGGTTAAATTGTTGAATTAATATAGTTGGGATGATGTTGTATGCAATTATCCAGATTCAAGTTCTACATCAACACTAAAAAGATTTTATCTTGCATTTAAAAAGGTATGTTGATTTATACATTCATTTTTATTCATCTATATACTATTTTTATTTTATAACTTATACATATATTTGTTTATTTATTAAAGATGAGGACTGATGCAAATGGAGCACCAAATAGTTTCAAAAGCTTTATTGAAAAAATTAAAATCGAAAGACTGAGAAATTAGCGTCTTAGGAATGTTGAACTTGATCTAAATCTTACTCATTTCATTTGGAATGGGCTTGAAACTATTCAATATCAAGTAATACAAGGTGACTGTGAAGACATTGCTAAACTCATACCTAGAAGAGATTATTCCCTAGTTATTATAGATATTCCCCATGGTTTCAATATCCCAAACATTGACTATGATAGTGACCCTTATACTTATCAAGATCTTAGTAAAGTGGTTGCGGGATTTGTAGAAGTCACATCATCACTATTATGGATATTTGTGACATTTCATTCCGACCCACAATTGGCAATGTTATTGACAAGCTTCAAGGGGAAAACAAACTCAATGATGCAACTTACATGGTAAGATGTTGAAATTGTATGTTTGATAATGTTAAAAAATTCATTTATGTACAAGTTAATTGAACTTTTACTATTTCATGTTACAGGCAAAAGTCAAATCTTCTTAACCATGAAGATAAACCAATTATAAATGATTGTGAGTTCATCCATATTGATAGTTGGACAAAAGATGATAGCTATATGTCTATGCTTTTTAATCGAGTAGATGGAAAGAGTCATAGTCAAGTATTGGTTTATGATGTTGTTGTGAACAAGCTAACATACGAAGATAAAGAAGCAAAAGGAGAGATAATTAGCATTTATAAAAAACCACAGTCATTGATTAACTATCTTATAGACCTATGTTCAAATGGAGATTGGGTTCTGGATTTATTTTCAAACTGAGGTAAGTTTTATTATATAGAATTGAATTTCAATATTTTCTTTCTTAATTTATATGTCATTATACTAATTTACTTCATTATTTCTTTTGTGCTTGATAATTAGGTACAACACTAGCATGTTTCCTACAAAAATGAAGAAATTGCATTACCATTGAAAAATATCCAATACAATGCAAATTTATTCAACAAAGAATTAATGCTCTTCAATTTCTTCCAGATCCAATGCAGGAAATTGGGTTGAAGAAAGGGGATTTAGCAAATCACGTGTGTCAGAAAAGGAAAAGGAAACTCAACCACCATTATATGGAATGATTGGAAATGCATACATTGGGAGATTCACAGACATCAAAGATCCATTAGAAGAGGAAAATGAGCAAAATGAAGCATAGAATATTGTGGAAGAAGACAATGATGAAAATCTAGAGGATAAAGAGTTTGAATTACGTGATATTGTTGATTAAATTTAAGTTATGCTTGGAAATCAAGCTCATTTTTTGTAACTATTCATTAGTTATACTTGTAATGTTTTGACTTTGACATTTTATGAGAAGAATAAGCCTTCTATTAATATCGACCACCTTCCTTTAACTATGCAAAAAAATAACAAGGACCCGCTACCAAAAAAAAATTTAAAAGAAAAACAAGCAAATATGAAGAAGAAGACCACTTCAAAAATTTTTTAAACCTTTAGATAAAATAATTATTCACATTTAATACATTAGAAATTTAAAATTCAAAAAATAAGTCTTTTAAAAAAAGGGCCTGATGCAGAATCAACACTTTTTAAATCAACATGCAAATCACTAACATCCTAAAAACTAATGTACATAAAAAATTTAAAGTGTCAAAAACTACGCTATATATGTGTGTGTGTGTGTGTGTGTGTATTATGCATCACCACTTTTCAAAATCAGTTGATCTTTTTGCTACCTCAACAAAACAGGTAATCATATTAGTTCCCGTTTCAAATTTTACATTGTTGGATGTGTTTTATGCAAAAAACAACAAGAAACAACTGAACATCTTTTAAACAAGTGTAATTTAACATAGGATATTTAGTCTTCAGTTCTGCAATTTTTGGGCATTAAGGATGATATGAAGAAGTCTTCTTTTGAAGAAATCCTTTTTTATCAGGCAAAGAAGTACAATCATCTTAGTACTTTGTGTATTTTTGTTTCTTGGAACATTTGGATATTGAGAAACAAGATAATATTCAAAGATGATAAGATATATATTCCGACTCTAATCTCAAATATTGTTTCACAATTTCAAGAATTTCTTCCCCTTCAGAAATCATTATCATAAAGAAGAGTTTAATTCCCACAAATATCACAATATCCTCCGATAGGCTTCTTTGATGGGGCAACACAAGCAAATGTGTATGGAGGCGGAGGGATGATTAAGTTGAGATAACATAGGTCCATCTAATATAAAACTGGAATTGGTTTTGGATCAAATACCAAGGCTGAATTGATTGCTGCATGAACTCTTTTGATGACTGTAAAACAAAAAAACATGTATGCATATACTTGGAGACTCAAAATGTGTTATCAATTGGCTTAAAGGAGAGGCTCACTTGGAGGTGTTAAATTTTGAAGCATGGAAACTCAAAATAAGAGAAATTATATTGAATTTTCAAGCTATTAATTTTGAACGCATATATAGAGAGTTCAATTCCACATCATATATTCTCTCAAAGAGAGATTTAGAATTGGAGCCGATATTAACTACCTTTGATGAGATCATGGAAAAAAAAATTCAGAGCTCTTTTACCATTTCAATTGATCACTTACCATAAAGCACAATACTCTTGGGTCCGGTAAATTTTTAGCACATATGATTAATAATCTATAAGACAAACTTGGACAACATGAAGTAAAAATGTTGTTATTTAACTATCTTTGTTAAATGACTATATTTTACAATATAGTATTTGTTGTTTTCTCTGGATGTATACTGGAACATAATTAGTTAAGGTCTGTTTTTCTTTATTTCAATCAATTCAGTTTCATAGGGAGTCCAGAGCTATGTTACTCTGACAATTATTAGTTTTTCTCACTCATCTCTCTGATTTGTTACAGAGCCATGTCTAGTAGTTGTCTAGGAATTTCTGTATTATTGAAAACCTATACTTTTTATTATTATTGATAATGAATAACAAAAAAGTAACTCTATACAGTGAAAAAAATACAAAGAAAAAGATGATGACAAGTTAGTGGTTGGACAAAAATGAGAAAATATTAAGTTAATTGTTGGATAGAAATGATAAAAGATTTTTCAATGTGAAAAATATAAAATAATAATGAGGTAGACGTTAGAAATTAATTGGAAATCAATATAATTAATAAATTAATTATTAAGAGAGAAAAGTATTAATACGATAAAGGGAAAATGAATTACAATGATAAAAATAAATTTATATATAAATAATAATATATATATATAATCCGTATGAATAACTAAAATGAAAAATTGATAATCAACATATATATAGAAAGGGGGTTATAATAATCAAAGTAAATAAATAAAAATAAAATTAGAAAAATAAGTTCCCTTTTGTAAAAATGATGAACAAAGTGAATAAATTAAAATAATTTTTTATATTACTTTTAGAGATCAAGGTGTTAATATTTTTTTTAAATGAGAAAGAATAAATAAATAATTTTTAGGGTAGATATTGATATTAACAAGTAAATTAAATAATTGGGGAAAATTGAGTAATAGATTAACAGGCTTCAAAACTGATGGAAAGAATAAAAGAGATGAGAAGAGAAAAACATTAAGGATATTGGATAAGGGTCATAACAAAGAAAGAGAGGTGGAGAGAGTCAACAAGGCAAAGATTAGAGTTCAAGGTGATGAGTGAGGGGTTTCCAGGACTAGCTAGTTCTATAACCATATTCTTTATTGAATTTATTGTGGCGCTTTTCAATTTCTAGGGCTTCGTTGATAATGAGAGAAGTGCAATGGCAAGATAAGGTTAAGATTTTAGTATGATCGCAACAAATTAAGTTTAGAGTCAAAAGTGTGTTAAACAATAGTGGGTTTGGTGATGTAGTTGTTGTTGGTGTTAGCTATGTGTTTATCGATATGAGTCATGAAGGCTCACCATATTTGATTGATTAATATTTTCCGCAAGGGCAGGGAATTTGGTAAACCCCTAAACTCATCACAGGATCCAATTTATATTTGGCTTTACGAAACAATTGATTAGAAATTTTGTAGGGTTTAAATAGGGCTTGATATTCTTCTTAGCCAAGAATTTGTAAATGAGGTCATTGGTATGCTGGATATAAGGAAGTGAGATAATAGCTTGAGGAAGTGAAATATTTAAAGCTAGGCTTCCTAACCTTATGGAAATCTTTTTTAATTTGGGGTATTAAGTAACCATTGGATAAAAGGGAGTTGGTTAAATGGTTTCTTTTCTTCTCCAGGTATGGAGTATTTGAGATTCAAATAGCTTGAGTGAATAATATTTTTAAGACTATAAATTTTTGGGTAGGTTGATGATGCAAATAGACAAAGAGGTAGTGTTTCGTGTGTCTTTTTCCTATATACTTGTTAGGAAATATAACCATTTGGAAGTGAAGAGATGAAGATCTTCAAGAAGGGAAGGGCTTTATCATTTTTTAATTCCATGGTGAATTGGATATGGGTGGATAAGCTATTAAGATGATTGATAAAGGAGAGAATAAAGGAGTGACCATGAGGTCAAATGACCAAGGTATCATCGACAAAATGAAACCAACATTTTGGTTTCAAATTCCAAGAGTCAAAGGCAAGAATTTCAAAATGTTCCATAAAGATGTTAACAACCACCAAAGATATAGATGATCCCATGGTTGTGCTCTTGTCTCTCTCATAAAAGGTTCCTTTGAAGGAGAAGAACATAGAATAAAGTCAAATTCGAATAAGGTTAAGGGTATTAGGGTCAACCAATGGGGAAATGAGATATCAGGAACTAGAATTTTTGTAAATAAGGATATTACATCAAAGCTGACCATGTTTTTGTTTAGTCAATTTAGTGTTCCTAAATTGATGTCATTAATTGTCAACCCGGGGCTCGTAAGCTGATGAAGTGAAGGTGTACTATATGTACTTAAGCAACCTCTTAAAGCTTTTTGTCGTTTGGGGTGTTGTTTATGGTTAATTTATCTTCCTAAGATGGATTGATGTATTTATAAACAGATGAGTGATGGTGTGTGTAAGGTGAATTCTAGATGAGTGAAGGTGTGTGATTAGTGGTTTCTAACTACTTGCTGAAAAGGAAAAATTGAAGGAAATAAATGAATTAAAATGAACTGAAAGCAAAGAACCACTTTCTAATGGCATTAGACACCATTCATGCTGCTGCAAATAAAAGGTAAGAAAATCACTTAAAAGACCAATGATAATGTTTATCTCTTCCTAAGTCTCTGCCTCTAACACATAGTACTGTGTAAGACACGATTAGGAAGTAGCTAAAGATAAGTCTAAGAAATGATAAAAATGAGAAAAATCTACTTTAAAGACTAGTTATAATGTTTTGCTCTTTCTAACTCTCTGCCTCTAACACATAGTACTGTGTAATACACGATTATAAAGTAGTTTAAAGATTAGTCTAAAAAGTACCCCAAAGCTGGCTGCAAGTTATTAGTATTCTGATCTCAAAAAGATAGACAATTTATAATAAAGAGACCATTCATATGTTGGCAAACAGAATTGAGAAATAAAACTAAAAATCAGCTATGAAAATAAAGTAAAGGCAGCAACTTTGAATCTTCAACTGAAACTACCACTAGACATAAAGCAAATACATAACACACAAGCAATCTCGGGTTAAAAACCTGCAAAAGAACAATGCTGATCAGCTTAAAATAAAGGCTGGAAATGAAATAACATGAAGGCAAATTATGTTGTACATATATCAAGAAAAGGAAATGCTGAATGGAAATAAGGAAATGCTGAAGATAAAATACTGTACAAGGCTAACATGAACAGGGGCCCTCCATTCATATAACCCAAAGAAGACTCAAGGTATTCAAAACTTCAGAACAACACTGCTTCTATTACTCCATGTGCAGAAAATTACAGTCAAGAGTGCTAGAACAACACTATTAAAACAGAGTCTTGAAATGCACTAAAATTATAACAAGTTCATAAAAACACAGCAATAAAAAAGTTATCTAAGCGTACGCAGACACAAGTTTTTATAGGCATCTGAAAGATAGCCTAACGCGTACAGCTAAAACTGAAAATAACTAACTGTCATGCGTAATAAAGGATTAATTAACACGTCATAAGCCTGCGTGGATAGCTGGAGGTTCTGGTCATTATGGGCATTGAATCCAGAGTTGGATTATGTCTCCCACAACCTGCGTAACACAGACAAGTCACCGTTTGGACTGACGTGACCCAACAGCTTACGCATCACCGTTAAGCTGCCTTTGTTGACCGTAACTTGACCCTTGTTGAACGGAGGTGCAGATGACGTGGATGGCTGAACCAATAGCACAGGAACCTCGAGCACCTTGATTCCTAAGTGCCCATGTGGCTCATTTGGCAAAATGGCACGTGGAACCTTGAGATTAACAAAAAGGCTTCGGAATCACCAGATGGCTGCGGAATCAGCAGATGGCTGCGGAATCGACAGAGAGCTGCGGAATGCCTGTAAATATGTCAAAATCTAAACAAAACAGTCACACATTAGCAAAGCTCACTTGATCATGCTTAATGACATCTAATGTAATGATCTGGGTGGTTTTACATTGAGAGTGAGGCAAAAGAGAGAGGTAAGTGATGAAAAACAGTAGGTAATAGTGGATGGTGAGGTGTAAGTTAGAGGCTCTACAGTTTTCATGTTCATCTAAGTGAGAGTTTTGAGTTTTGAGAATAATATTAGTAGAGCCCTTAATGAATGAGGAGGTTTGGCAAACAAAATATTGGATCTTGTTAGCCAGAAAGTGACCAAGGGCATGGGTGGGAACTCTTAGAGCACTAACAATAGGTCTAAGGGGCATGTTGGGATTATGAATCTTAGGTTTACCATAGATCTTGGGAATTTGAGGGGTATGAGGAAGAATATGTTTTTGAACAAAGGGGTATATGGAGGAAGATTTAATATCCTTCATAACTAGATTGGTTATGTAATTGATAGGATTTTTAGTGAGAGGCTTATGAGAGGAAGAAGACAGAAGGTCAAGGAGTTTAGATTCGTAGTCAGAGTTGTTCATGACCATAGTGGAGTTTCCTTTATCTACTTTGATGATAATGATATCAAGGTTATTACTAGGTTGTTGAATTGATTGGAATTTAGCTTTTGTAAGGTTAGGTTTATGAAAATTTGAGCAACAAACAATTCTAACTCTTTCTTACCGAATTTCTTTGGATTCATGTGTGGGTAGGTTTTGAGTGATGCATTTGATGGCACAAATATATCTTCCTTTGGGATGTGTTGAGCTACAATAACATAGTTAAAGAATTTTTGAAGGACTAGGATGGAAGGGGGGTTAAGATTGAGAGAAGAAAAAATGATGATAGTAGGAGGGAGACCATAAGAGGACGTAAATGAGGCTTTCCGAGGGATGGAAATATTTAGATTCAAAGGGTAAGTGGATAAATGGCATTAGTAATAGAAGAATTATAGTTAGATATCGCGGTGTTATAAGAATTATCATTTGTGCTTTGAATAGGGTTTGAAGAGTTGGTCTTTAAAATATAAGAGGGGATTGAAAGAACTATTTAGTATAAAATAATTACCTAAAGAGTTATTAAATAGAGAATCAATAATTAGCATAATACTTGTTAGAGGATTTGTAATGGAATTAGAAAGTAAAGAAAATTAAATATAATATTGATTTTAATTGAAAAGTTATTAATTAGAGAATATTTAAATAAAGAGTTAATAGTTAAAGAATCTAAATTCGTTGAATAATTTGCAGAGGGATGAAATAGAAAAGAACAATTATTATTTTAATTAAGAGAAAATATGGAAATATTGTCAATAATTAATTGACAAATCTTTAAAGATTTATTAATTGATGATTCTTTAATAAATACTTATTAGTAAACAAATGATGTGTTATAGAATTTGTAATGGGACGAGAAATATGTGAAGACACAATAATTACTATTTTTATTAATTAAGAATGATTTTTAAAGATGTTTCTGTTATTAATTAGCAATTTTTAGAATAAAGAATCAATTATAAATGAATGATTTGATAAAAAAATTTATAATGGGAAGAGAGAGATCTGAGTAGTCATAATAATTACTATTTTGTTATTAAAAATGATGGTAAAGTGACAAAAATGATTGTAAAGTGGTTTGTAGGAGGAGAAGTATTAAAAATATTAAGGTTTTGGTAAGAGAAAGGTTTGATGTAAAAAAATAGGATTATTCGAAGATCAAATCGGCTGCGGATTGCAAATGGAGTTCACATATAGAGTGAAGGAGGAATGGGTGTGAGCGCGTATTGAGGAGGAGGAGAAAGCCAACGAGGTGAAGGGTTGGGTGGAATTGGAAGGAAGATGAACCAAATTCAAAATGGAGTGAGATGAAGTGGAGTTTGGAGGTATCCAATTGAGTATTGATTGTAGAATAATTTATCAAATTTATAAATTTGTTTATGAGTGGTATATTAAAAACGTGAGTTGAAACATTTACCATCAATAGAAGATCATATTTCCAAATAAAATATTGATGAGATTTTGGTGTGAAGATGAAATACCTATAGGGATAATCGGTTAGTAAATATATTTGATAAAATGAATCTCTGCTTGAAGGTTGGCTTGGATGGCTCTAGTGAGAATGTAAGAAAGATCCCATATTCAATGTTGATGACGAATTTGAGTAAAGGATAGAACAGTAAGGGAGTCTATATAATGTTTGAGAAATGTAAGATTTGATTTTCATTTCCGAATATTTTCAAACATGCGTGTCTCTCTGAGACATATCTCTCCATATAGGTTTAAAATTCTTGAGTGCAGATTTTCACAATCAGTCATATTGTTGATAGTTTTCTAGATTGAATAATGTGTATTAGTTTTAAATTTCCAACGTTTTGAGTGGACACTCGCAAATAAAGCTAAATAAATGAAACAAGCTAGGGAAAAGAGAAATATAAAACCAAAGAGAAGGGTGATCATGGGTTAATTGTTGAAGGCAAAAGGGGGAGTAGGGTCAAAGATTGGAAATGGTTTTTAAAAGTGAAAATATATAAAATAATAATGAGTTGGATGTTAGAAATGAATTGGAAATTAATATTAATGTATTGGTTGTCGCGAGAGAGAAAATTACTAATACCATAAGGGAAAAGCATGTTATAATAGTAAAAGTAAATAAATAAAGTAAAATTATAAATAAAAACGTGTAAAAGACAAACATATTAAATAAATAGAAAGAAAAATTTATATTAATTATATAGTGAAAATGACGTTTTAATAGCAAAAATAAATAACTAAAGTAAAAAGAGAAATGGGGTGAATAAATTAAAGGAAAAAAATTATATTAGCTCTATAGATCATGAAGGAGTTGAGATTTTAATTGGAGGGTATTAAGATTTTAATTAGAGGAAAAATATTAAATAAATAATTTTTAGGGTAGGTATTGAAATTAATAAATGAATTAATAGAGGGGTAACTCAAATAACCGAGGAATGGATCAATGGGTGTCACAATCCATGGAAAAAAATAAATAAATGAGAATAGAAAAATGCTAAGGACATTAGATAATTAGAGAACAAATAGAAACATGTGGAGAGAATCAACAAGGCAAAGATTAGAGGTCAAGGTGATGAATGAGGGGTTGCAGAGACTGGCCAAGTCTATTGCTATATTCTCTATTAAATTTATATTGGTGCTTTTCGATATCAAGGGCTTCACGGATAATGTGAGAAGTGTATTGAGGAGTTGATGCAAATATTATAGTTTGATCGAAGAAAAATAAGTTTTTAAAGTTAAAATGTTTTTATAACTTCAACCCCTTGAAATACCGTGGGTTATCAGTTTTTTATTTTACCCATTGGAATTTCTTCCAATTGATTGTATCAATAGTCATAACCATGCATTTTTTATATTAAATTTTTCGCCCAGGTGAATTCTCATCATTAAACACACCTCCATATGATGGATATATTTCTTGTTGTTCGTTTTTTCAACTACACCATCTCACCAACTCTTTGTGAAATTCATAGCTAAAACCTTCCACAAAACGTCAAGCAAATGTATATAAAATGTCACAAATAGTACCTATCTAGTGCCTTATGTTACCTATGCCATTACTCCAACACTATCGGGGAAATGAGATCTGTGATGATGTGTTATCCTTGCCATGTTGTCCTCACCACCTATCATTACATCATGCTAAATTCCATACCATGTCACCTACTAATGTCACACTACATCATTTGCTGACATCATCCTACCACATGGAAGTCTCTCAATGGTGCCATGTATCACCCAAAAATAGGACACTTAGCCACCTAAACGAGCCAAAACACCTACCATGTGTCACTTTATTAGTGTTCCACATCATCCCTTATTAGGGTCCCACCCTAACCCCCTTATTCATGTCATGGGATCACGTCATAGTCAAGAGTCAATAAAGCCCATATTAATATTTGTAAGTGGTTAACCCGCAATTAATGAAGGGACCACAATTAGTTGCAAATGGGCGGTAGTATTAAATAAAGGGTAATAATAAAACCCACGGTATTGGCCCGTGGTATTGCATGTATGAGTCATATATAAAGGATAGAGACTCCCTGCGAGGAGTATCGTGTCTTGTTTTGTAATCGAGCTTTGCTCTATTGGAGGTTGCCCCCTCGAAGAGGCCTGTGAACATTTCTCTCTGAGTAATAAAATCATTGCTATTCTGTGTTCTGGGTATATTTTCTTCACATATTCTGTGTTCTGGGTATTTTTCTTGCATATTCTCTGTTCGGTATTGCTTTGCAGGTTAAGAAGCATAACAAGTGGTATCAGAGCACTTTCCAGGGCTCGGTGGGATCTCCA
>APFE031185572.1:15647-58998 GCA_000404065.3 Pinus taeda
CAATATGATTTATCACACTAGACTATATGAGAATCATGAGAATTTAAGATTTAGCATTTAACATTAGAGACACCAAGGAATTTAAAATTAATCAATGGGTCAAAAAATCGAAATTTTAATGGGCCATAGGCTACATTAAAATTTTTAACGTTTAAGTGAAAAACCCCTTAATTCAAATCCTTAATCACAAATTTAAATTTTTAGAATTTATTTTTTTTTTTAAATGTTTAAAAGAAAAAAAAGTAGGATTTTTAAAGGTTTTTTTAATTTTTTAATTTTTTTATTTTTTTATTTTTTTTGCTAAAGGTAAATTTTTGTCATTCCTCTACAGTTAAATGTGCTTAAATTTCTATATTTGAGGAGTAACTATTTGAAAGTGGTAAATTTCCTAGATTTGAGATTTTAAGTATAATCATTTAATTTCTAAGATCTGAAATGGTAACTTGTTAAATTTCGTGGTTGATTAAGGTATCTGTATTTCCTGGAATTTAATTGCTAAGGCATTGTGCGTCTAGTGAAATTGATCATCATTGCTTGAATTATTTATTGTTCATTACATGCTAGATACTTTGCAAATATTTTCAAGCGATTGTTAAAGAAGTTTATTGCAGAATTATATCTCTATTTCCTAAGCAGCAGCAACAAACCAATTACTTGGTTTTCATCTAGCGAGATCATTAACTCCATAAGGCACTGGTATTAATCATTTAAAGTCTAATTAATCTTAAGTATTGCTAAGCCTTAATCAAGTATTTGATTGCCTCGTTGTGTCTCCCAAGCCGGTTGATTCCCATTTGATTCTCTTTCCTCCCATTTATCCATAGGGTCTACCCCCCTTAGCTTGCTGTAGGGATACAGCTTAAACGGAGAGATTGGGGATCAGAGTGACAACCCCTGATCTGAGCGTTGTCGCCTACTCTGTGCGACAACACAATCCAACAGTCACGATATGTTATAGACATGAAGTGATCCTACGGTTCACTCTCTTTGGTATTACCGATACTTGATCCATGGCTTAACACCCGATTGGTCCATGATCTCTATTTAAAGAGCATGGAGGGTCATTTGTCTGTGACCATTTATGAGAGAAGCTTATGTAATTTTTTTTCTTTTTATTAATAAGATTGCCTGAAGTGGCCGCATTGGCTCAGGCCGTGGACAGTTTCCCTTTTTGAGGTTTTTAACTGCGTCAATAATATAAGTGTACTGATCTGTGATCTATTTGTGAGCGGTGTCATTTGGTGTTCAATCAGAGGAACTTACGCTGTAAATTCCTACATGGTATCAGAGCCATTCGAGGGCCACATCCGTTTGTGATCCAAATTTGAAGCCGGTACAATTGTATCTCACTGTTTTTTACAGCGTTTGGGCCAAGCTGACTGCTCCATTGTGTTAGGAGCATCTGTTCCAGTGAGGAACCCCTTTCATTTCACGCAAAAAGGTTTCTGGTAACCCTAGCTCTGCATTTTTTAGATCTGGAGGTATATAGTCTTTATTTGCAGTTATAGTTATTTATCTCTCTGTTTATTTCGGTTTATAGTCATCTATAATTTTTTTTATTACCGGATCTATACTTTTCATTTCTGCATATGCTCTTTTCCCCAAGACTCTATGTGATCTGGGCAAACCAGAAATAGAAATAAAGGATTTTTCTCATCCGTATGCTCTTTTTTATTGCGCCTTAGTGTGATATCGGAAAATCAGAAACATTGAGGAAAATATCTAATTTCTGGGTGACTGACCCCAAATTTAACTTTAAGCCATAAGGCTTCCATAATTTTTCTTGTTTGTTTGGTTTGTGTGGATGTCTTTTTGTTTTGTAGGCAAAAGGGGTTTTTTCAAGCAAGCACGCATCCCAAAAATTCGTCGACCAAAAAAAAAAAACCCTTTCCTACTTTCCAACAATTACTAAATCTTTTAACTAGCTCACTTGGTCTAAAGTTGCTTTACGAGAATAGAGGTCTTGGGTTCAAGTCTTTCCTTTTGTTGAGTTATTTTTTCAAGAAAAACATGCAACTTATGTTTTAAAGTTACTTTATGTAAAAGTGTTTTCGCCCATTATAAAAAGTGAGTCACTTAGAATTCTAAAGTCACTTTATCTTTTATTTAAGTTACAATTTAGTAGATAGTTCATAAAGTAACATTGTAAAGGTGACTTTCACTTATTTATAAAAGTGGGTCACATAAAGTAATTTATTTTATTTTAAGTGAGCTAATTAGATTAAGTTTGGAAAAAGGGGGGAATTTGTTTTTAACATTATCACCTACTTCCAAGCATTCACGTGGTTCCTTGGCATCTTCAAAAGGCCATGATTTCTTCATCCGGAAGTCATTCTCAGAGCCATTTTTTTAATCAGCTTAATTTTTCAAGATATTTCCATTGGAACATTTAGTTTCAGCATCTACAGCTTCAGTGTCATTTAAAATGGAAATTCCATGCCTAGTTATTCTTAACAGCATCAACTACTTCCAATGGCTATCCTACATGGTGGATTTACTTAATATTAAAAATCCTAAACCCATAAGGAATCCTTACTGCAACAACTAATGATATTTCTTCTACTTGTTAGATTTACATGAACAATTTATTTCTAGTTTCCTACGGCAAACATTGAAATACATACACTGCAGCCTACACCATTAAAATAATATGTCGAAACAAAAAACTGAACATTAGAGAAAGATACACACAAATGACACAGTTGTTTTTGGACAAAAGTCCCCAGAAAAACCCAATTCGAGAAAACCGGTGCAACAAATCTGAGGGTTTTTATTATTAAGTTGAAGTATTTCTAAATACAACTACTGGATGCCATCTCAGCAATCCAGTTATAGAGAAAATCACTTAGCATAAGATACTTGTGAGATTACCTCTCTCTACAATGAAAATCTCGACTGATCCAGCAGCTAAACTGCGAGTTCCCCGGCTACTTCCGCGCTACCCATGCGTTAGCCTCTAAGTCACTATGTCATCTCAACTGAGAATCGATCTACCTTCAGAAGCATTTTCCAGTCCTCCCGGCTCAAAAACGTCAGCTCCCTCAGCAAATTTGGACCTTTGCGCTAGAAGTTGTTGCACTACTCTGAGTGGGGCCTGCGTGAGCCCTTCCTGGCTCTACGTCACCCTCTTTGCCGTCTACACTACCTCCTTTGTGTGTCTTTCTACCTCTCTGCTAAGTATTCTTGGCTCTGGAGAAGATCCTCCGGCCAAAACTCCCTCTGCCCCTCTCTGCAACAACTCACTATCGAAATTCTCCCCGTAGCTGTTGTGCTTCAGAAAATCGAACTTCTGAACTCTTTATGTGTCTTTTCAAATGATCCTCAAGCCTCCTTAAATAATCTCTTCATTGACATTCAACGGCCCAAATTAGAAGCTAATCAATGGCTAAGATCATTTCTACTTGATCCTCGTCTTTTTCTAGAAGTTACACCCACATTTAGATTAATACCCATTAATTATTTTATTTTCCCAAGTTTAGACTTAGGGTCCCATTAAAAATAATTAATTATAATAAAAATGTTTCTAGGTGAAATTTCCCAAAACGCTTCTGGGTTCTTTGGAATATATGTGCCCAAGCCTCCCTGCAAAGTTTGAAACTTGGAACACATCCAATGCTACCAGAAATCAACATTTAGACGTAAAGGTCTTTATAGAATAGCCCTCAGCCAAGAGTCTAAACCTAAAGATGAAGATAACCTAACCAAATGGGAAAATAAGCAAGATCAAGCATGTGGGTTGATAGGGATGTCTATTTCTCCAGACCTTAGATTCTATATCGCAGAAATTGATACCCCTGATGAAAGCAATGAAAAAACTCAATAATGTTTTTGGAATTAAAAATGAAATTAGAGTCCATCAACTCGAAAATGAATTGCTTACTTTGGACCATAATAATTTTTCTTCCATTGAAGATTTTTTGTCCAAGTTCAAGACCGTTAGACTTCTCTTGGAAGGTGTTGAAGTTAAGAAAGAAGATTATAGCCTCATCTATTCCATTCTTACCAAGTTAGGACGAGCCTACTCTATGTTTGTTTCCACCTTTCATTCCACTAGAGAAGCCTTTATTTCTTAAGGAAAAGACTGCAAGTCTCCCTCTTACATCTTGGTGTTCTTAATACTGGAAACACTTCTAAGAAAGCCTTAGCATCCCAGCAACAACCAAGTTCAAAGAATCCTAAGAAGCAGATTCCTAAAAAGAATAATCCTAGACCAAACAAGTGTCCTAAGCAATTTCAGTCTCAAAATGAAAAATCAACTCAACAAAATGATAAGGCAAATAAAAACAAAGGGAAGAAGACTGATAGACATTGCAATTTTTGTAATCGTGATGGCCACTTAGAATCCAAATGCTTTAAGAAGATGGAAGCTTTGAACACAACAATGAAGAAGCATAACATCGATTTGGAGCACTCTTCATCTTCAGGAATAACACTTTTTGCATGTGGTTGTCAAACATCTTGGTCTAGTTATGCACTAAATGTATCTTCTTCTTCTCATTCTCATGAGTGGCTCATTGATTCTGGAGCTTCTTATCACATGGCCAAAAACAAAGCCATGTTTTCTTCTTTAAATGATTGTAACACCAAAAATATATATGTTGGTGATGATAGATCTCTTAGTGTTGTAGGGTCTGGAGCTATTCATCTAGACAATGGTCAATTTAATGATGTATTATGTGTTCCTACCTTATCTTGCAACCTTCTACCTGTATATCAGATAACTCATTCAAGTGAAGGTAAAATTGTCGAATTTTCACCTCATGATGTTGTAATTAAGGACCTAAAATATCCTAGACAAATTTTAGCTATTGGCATTTTTAATGATTCTACAAGGTTGTATAAGTTTGACAACTTTGGGTCATCAACTCTTCCCTCGGTATTTGTTGTTCATAATGATAAAGTAAGCAAAATTTGGCAGGAACAATTTGGTCACTTAAACTATTGCTCCCTTCAAAATCTATGTAAAGAAACTATGGTGACAAGTATTCCTCTAGTTTCTTGCAAAGATGGTGTTTGTTCCGGATGTGTACTCCGAAAACATCATCGGGATAGTTTTGAAAAACATGCCTCTAAGCACGCCTCAGCCCCTTTACAGCTTGTGCATAGTGATTTATGTGGTCCACTTCCAGTTGTTTCATTCTCTGGCTACAAGTATTTCTTAACTTTCATTGATGATTTCTCCAGATGCACTTGGATATACTTCTCAAAACTCAAGAGTGAAGTCTTTAACATGTTCTTGGCCTTTAAGGCCCTTGTTGAGAAACAATCTGGACATCAAATTCTTAAGCTAAGATCTGATAATGGTGGAGAATATGTTAACAACAAATTCGTCACCTTTTGCATTGAGCATGGAATTCAATTGCAACATACTATTCCATATACTCAACAGCAAAATGGTGTCACTGAAAGGAAGAATCACACCTTAAAGGAAATGGCTAATTGTATGCTTCAATCTAAAGGACTTAGTCTTAATTTTTGGGCAGAAGCAATTAACTGTGCAAATTACATAGTAAATCACACTCTTGCTAAGGTTTTAAAGAATATCACTCCATAAGAAGCATGGAGCTCAAAATCAGATGTAAGTCACTTTTGTGTTTTTGGAAGTAAAGCGTGGGCCTATATTCCAGATGAGAAACATAAAGCCTTAGAACCTAAGAGTGAAAAATGTATTTTTGTTGGATATTCTGAAGATGTCAAAGGATATAGACCTCTTCAACCTAACTCCAAAAATATTATCATTAGAAGAGATGTAAAGTTTGATGAAAATATATTGTCCTACGAGCCTAGTTCGACGGATGTGACACCTCTCTCTATATCTTGTACTTCTGAAAATATTCCTTCTTCAAATGATGGCAGCGAGGATGACAATCCTCCCCCACCTTCTCGAGATCTTCCTTCAACTCCTCAGCTTCCAAAATGGATCTGTGCTACTCGGGATATAGCAGGTGCTCTTGCAGGTGATTCTACAGATCATTGTTGTACACGTTCTCAGTTCGATAGAGCCTCTTATTTACTGGCTCAAGTTTCAGCGAATTATGATCCTGACACATTTGCAGAAGCTTCAAGCCATCCAGATTGGGATGCAACTGCGAATGAAGAATATCATTCATTATTGGCAAATGATACATGGGACCTTGTTCCTCTACCCAAGGGACAAAAACTTGTTAGATGCAAATGGGTTTACAGAACCAAGTTTGGACCAGAAGGAAAAGTTTTTCACAAGTTGAAGGCATTGACTATACTGAAACCTTCTCCCCTGTTGCCAAAATGAACTCTATCTGCCTTGTTCTTTCCCTTACTGCCTCTTTCAAATGGGAAGTCCATTGGATGGATGTTAAATCCGCCTTCGTGCATGGGGACTAGCATGAAGAAATCTATATGGAACAACCTCCTGGCTTTATACAGAAAGACTCTAGCCTTGTATCTTGGCTTACGAAATCCCTTTATCGTCTCAAACAAGCCCCTCAGGCTTGGTATGCCAAAATGGATAGCTTTTTTTTAGATACTGGCTTTTCTAGTTGTCATTATGACAATACTGTATACACCAAGAAAGTGGGTAAGTCCCTTATCATTCCTGTTCTTTATGTTGATGATCTTATCCTTACTGGTAGTGATCCCAACCTTATATACAATGTGAAGTCTAGCCTTAAAAGGAAGTTTGAAATGATAGAATCAAGACACTTGCATTATTTTCTTGGTCTTCAAGTCTTGCAATCCAAAGAAGGTATTTCCCTTTCTCAGTCCAAGTATGTTTGTGATCTTCTACACCACTTTCACATGGAAGACTATAAGCCCGCCCCTTCTCCCTTTTAGTCTAGAGTCAAACTTTTAGTCACTTGTACTTCCCCTGAAGTGATGCTACCTTATATCGTCAGCTTGTTGGAAAACTTTCGTATCTGACCCATACTCATCCTGACCTTTCCTTTGTTGTTGACCTTGTTTCTCGATTTATGCACAAACTACATGAAAGTCATTGGAAAGCAGCTAAAATAATACTTTGTTATGTTCGAGATATAATTCAGTGTGGGATTCATTACAGTGCAAGAGCATCTCCTCTGTTGGTTGGTTTCACTGATTCGGATTGGGTTGGTGACCTTGATGATCAGAAACATATTGCAGGTTATGTATTCACTCTTGGTTATGGACTTATTACATGGGTTTGCAAGAAACAAAGTGCCATTTCTCTTTCTTTAGTAAAAGCAAAGTATCATGGCGTCGTTGAAGCTAATAAGGAAGCTTTGTGGCTTCGTCAGATCTTGTCAAAGTTTGGTTTTCAGCAGCAACATCCAACTACACTTTGGTGTGATAATCAAAGTTCCATTCAACTATGCAAAGATCCAGTCCAACATCAGTGCAACAAACACATTGAACTACACATGCACTTCATCAGAAAGCTCATTCATGACCATGTTCTTAAAGTGCAATATTGTTCAACCAATGATCAAGTTGCAAACATCTTTACAAAGGCTCTCACAGAGGTGAAGTTTATTAAACTTCGATTTATGGTTTGAGTTCAGGAAATTGTCATTACGGGGGGATAGACTCTAATGCCTCCTTCCTTCTCCTATTGTGTCATCTTTGTACATCCTTCAATCCTATCCCAAGTTGTTCTTAAGGGGGGATGTTAGGATATTCCGACACAGGAAATAATTAAATATAACCGGGTGTAGTGTATAGTTACATAAAGTGTGTTTCTTTAGTATGTACATTTTGTAACTTACAATCTGATAGTCACGATATGTTCTAGACATGAAGTGATCTGACGGTTCATTCTCTCCTTGGTATTACCGATACTTGATTCGTGGCTTAACACCCGATTGGTCCATGATGTCTATTTAAAGAGCATGGAGGGTCATTTGTCTGTGACTGTTTATGAGAGAAGCTTATGTAAATTTTCTTTCTTTTTATTAATAATATTGCCTGAAGTGGTTGCGTTGGCTCAGGTCGTGGACTGTTTCCCTCTTTGAGGGTTTTAATCACGTCAAGAATACTTGTGTACTGATATGTGATCTGTTTGTGAGCAGTGTCCTTTGGTGTTCAATCTAAGAAACTTACCCTGTAAATTCCTACAAGGGGGGGTAAATTAGTATTTCTTTTCAATTATTTTGTTTACCAGTTAAGATTCTTCACAATTATAATCAGAAAAATAAATAATATGAATTTTATTAGGAACAAGTGAGGACACCAATACTCTTTTTACAAAAGTTTGAGTACAATGAAGTTGAGGGCTCCAACCCTTCAATCTACCATGCTCCAACCTGTTGCCAAGCTCCAACTTGGGCTTTTTGAGGCTCCAAACCTATCTTTCTCAAGGCTCCAACCCTTCAATTTTTTAAAAAATGGAGTGTATGAAAGACTTACTTCAATAGTTGATCATCTTCTCCACAAGACTGCTTCAGATTTCAAGATGCCCACTATCCAAGATCATCAAACTCTTTACTTGTACAATCCTCCAAGATCATTGTTCTGGGCTTCCAATTCCTCACTGTCCAAATACGCTACAAGACTCCTAATACTCCATTGTCTGAGTCTTATTGTGAGCTAAACAAAATGTGCAACGTCCTCTCCACGGGTTCTCAATACCACAAATTCGAGCTCAGAATGCTACCACAGTGTGGAGTGTCTTCAGTCTGAGCTTCCTTTGGTGACTGTCAGCTTCTATACTTCAATCCAAGCTTCACTACTTTAGACCTGTTAGAGAGTATAAGTGTTAAGCCTTCTTGCCAACCCAAATCTTGTTTCTTCCACAATCCGAGGTGAGTGACTGTCTGCAGTTGTATCACCACTGAGCCTTCCACAAATGTATCTCCAATGAGCCTTCCACAAGTGTATCTTCTGTGAAAATTCCTGAATCTAAAACATTAGAAACCCCTACTGCAATTACTGGTTTACAATCTCCTACTTGTTCTTTACATTAACAAGTTGTTTAATTGCATAAACATCGAAGTAAACACTATTGCGTCCTTCACAAATATACAGATCATGCACTGAAATAAATAGAGACAATAACACAAGGGACACCGTTATTTTGGACAATTGTCCCCGGAAAAACCCAATTCGAGAAAACCAGTGTAGCATATAGAGGGTTTGTATTATTAAGCAGATTTCATTTATACAACTAAGGTGCCAGAAATGGCTTACCCAACAGAGAATATCCTTGGCAGTGGTACCTCTATCTGGAGACAGATATTCTAGCAAATCAGCAACCGGATGATCAAACCCCACGATGACTCCGGTTGTTCCCTATACTGGACAGTGAAAGATGCTCCAAGCACTACTCTAGAACTACGTCACTCCTTTTGGAGCTGCGTCACCCTCTCCTGGTTCAGAGTCTACTGATTTGCTCCCAGTCCACCCCACAAAATCTCTCCAGCACTGCCTTTGAGGCCCAGCATCATCCTCTACGGCTTCTGCGTCACCTGCGTCAACCTTCTACATCCTCTGAGTCAGCTCTTTGGCCTCTGCGTCAGCCCTTCTAGGGATTGCATTGTCTCTCCAGGCACTACGCTGCCTCTATGCTATGTATTCTTCAGCCTCGAATGAAAATCCCTTGCTGAAGTGCCCCTCACTACAACTCTGATCACTAACTCGATTTCCTCAGCAAACCTTGCCCCAGAAAATTGAATTCTATGATCTTTTGGTGTGTCTCCAACTCACCCTCAAGCCTCCTCTTATACTTTTCATGTTGACGAATCAACGACCGAGATTAAGTCCCTAATCAACGACTAAGATTAGAATTGGCTTGATACTTGTCACTTAGAACTTTCTCACCCATATTTTATTAACACACATTAATATTTTTATTTTCCTAAGTTTAGACTTAGGAACTTATTAAAAATATTAATTATTTTAATAACTCCTCATTCGGGTGTAATTTCCCCAAACTATTTCTGGGTCTTAGAGATCTCATGTGCCTTAGCCTCTCCACCAATTTTCAAAACTAGATCACATCCGATGCTACCCAAAATCAACACTCCCTCTTAGCGAGGAATGTGCTCTAGCAATGCTTCACCATAGAAGCATCACACTAATCCTCTGCATCGGTCCTCTATGCTGATGCTTGGCTTACTGCCCCACATCCACTGCATTGTTGCTTCTTGTACTGTTGCCCATGGCACTGCCAATGCCACTGCTACATCTGTACTGCAGCTCCCTCTCAACATGCGGCATCATGTTGCTGATAGCACTGCCACTACTAACTATTGCACTGCAACTCAGTTACTGAGAAGTAACTTACTTCACCCAAACACTAACATCTTGGTCAGTCTGGAAACCTCGTGATGTTGAAGCTACCTCTGCTGCTAATCTGTGCTGACCCTCTGTTGCCACTGCGTTGATGCAAATTGCTTTGTGCCTCTCGCACTGCTACAACATCCATTGCGCTGCCTCAGACTTTGGCACTCTAGCTCAGCCACTATCGCTCCATCACACCTCGCTCCAACCGGCACTCATCATCATGCTATTGTCTTTAAGGGCTCCCGTAGCCGGATGTGATCCAAGAGTTTGGGCACCTCAAGGATCCTGCCCCACTTCTGTAGTCCTCTGGACTACAGCTCCAAGTCTCCCCACCTCTTCTCTAGAGGCGCATGAGCACTCATGGCACAATCGTCATCAGTCTCGACATCCTTCTCCGCCCTTGCTGGAGCAGCCTTTGAGTCAAAAGCTTCTCCCTTGCCTTTCTTCCTGAGGCACTGAGATGCATAGTGTCCCAAATCCCCGCAGTTGAAGCACTTGACCTTGGAGATGTATTTCTTCTTCCTCTTCTGTAGCTCCTGTTGTCCCATTGATGCGATAGTTGCATCCTCCTCCACCTTCTTGATTCAAACTCCCTTACCGCTACTCCCCGCCTTGGCCAGCCTCCTAAGATCTTCTTGTCAAAGAGATACCCACATCTCCTCCCAACTGGGGAGATGCATAGTGTCCCAAATCCCGTTGAAGCACTTGACCTTGGAGATGTATTTCTTCTTCCTCTTCTGTAGCCCCTGTTGTCCCATCGATGCGAGAGTTGCATCCTCCTCCTCCTTCTTGATTCAAACTCCCTTACCGCTACTCCCCGCCTTGGCCAGTCTCCTAAGCTCTTCTTGTCGAAGAGCTACCCACATCTCCTCCCAGCTGGGGAGAGCCGCTTTGCCCAAAATGCTTTGGACAAATGTCTCCCAGTCCTTGGTGACTAAATTTAGGGCAGTCTTGACCATGAACTCTAGATCCGATGTGGATCACATGAAACTAAACTGGTCACGAATCCCTTGCAACTTGAAAAGGGAGGATCTATCTCCTCTCCTTTCTACATCTGATACTGTCTCAGTTGATTTTCTAATAGCATATTCTGTTGCATGGAAGAGCCCTGATATAAGGTGGTTAGGGTCTCCCACATCTCCCTTGTTGTGTTCTTCTCAGCAACTTGTGGTACTACATGATCCTTGACCCCATCTACCCCGTCTAGGATCTTTCACTTGGCCTTGGCCTGGGCCTCCTCGTATTTCTTCAATGGATCAACGTCAACCGGTTCAACAACTACCTTCAAGGCATAGTCCTTGATGTGATGTTTGTCTAGGATTGCCAGGATCCTAGCCTTCCAAATGACAAAATTGGATGCTCCGTCCAATTTGTCCTGATCCCTCAACCCATTCATTGTCATCTCTGCTCCTCTTCTCTAGACTCCCTCTGAGTCCTGATTTCCCTCTCAAAAATCCTCCGGCCAACCGTCGAATCACTCCTCTCCAATCCTCCTTTTCCGTTGCAACCCAGATCTAGATTTCTTGGCTATAAATCTTTCGAAGTAGTGCGTCCCTCTTCCTTGGTTCAGTTTCCTTAGACGTTGTTCTACACCAACAGAAACATTGTCCCACCAGCTCCTCAAATCAAAATCTGCACAGCTCCCTTAGCCTCGGCAACTCGAAGAATCTGAGCCCTTCAGGCTTTGCGCAATCTCTTCGTGGGCTGAATCGGCTCCTCTCGACCAACTGTGTCAATCCTTCCTAGCTCAGAAAGATGATGTGGCTCTACGTGAGCCTGATCTGCCCTCCTCTGCGTCTGCGCTGGCCATGATGGTTGATGCAGCTACTGCGTCTTCCTATCCCGATCAAAATGCTGACACAAGCACTGCGTGAGCCTCTGCGTCACACTCTCGGCGCTACGTCACTCCTCTTGCCTCTTCAACTCTGGAACAACGCTATCTCTCGGGACAGCTGCTTCTTTGCTGCAAATTCTTAGATTTCTCCACTGGTGTCTTCAGTCACCTATAATCTGCAATCGCTCTGATACCATGTGAAAATTCTTGAATCTAACACATTAGAAACCCCTATTGCAATTATTGGTTTACAATCTCCTACTTGTTCTTTACATTAACAAGCTGTTTAATTACATAAACATCGAAGTAAACACTATTGCAGCCTTCACAAATATACAGATCATGCACTGAAATAAACAGAGATAATAACACAAGGGACACCTTTATTTTTGGACAATTGTCCCCGGAAAAACCCAATTCAGGAAAATCGTTGCAGCAGATAGAGGGTTTGTATTATTAAGAAGATTTCGTGAATACAACTAGGGTGCCAGAAATGGTTCACCCAACAGAGAATATCCTTGGCAATAGTACCTCTATTCGGAGACAAATATTCTGGCAAATCAGCAACTGGATGATCAAAACCCACAGTGACTCTGGTTGTTCCCTATGCTGGACAGCGAAAGCTGCTCCAAGCACTACTCTAGAACTGTGTCACCCTCCCACGGCTTAGATTATGTTGATCTGTTCCCAGTCTGCCCCACAAAATCTCCCCAGCGTTGCCTCTGAGGCCCAGCGTCAACCTCTATGGCTTTTGCGTCACCTACGCCAACCTTCTGCGTCCTTTGAGTCAGCTCTTTGGCCTCTGCATCAACCCTTCTAGGGCTTGTGTTGTCTCTCCATGCGCTGCGCTGCCTCTCGCTATGTATTCGTCAGCTTCGGATGAAAATCCCTTGTTGAACTGCCCCTCACCGCAACTCTGATCACTAACTCGATTTCCTCAGCAAACCTCGCCCCAGAGAATCGAATTCTATGATCTCTTGGTGTGTCTCCAACTGACCCTCAAGCCTCCTCTTATACTTTTCTTGTTGACGAATCAACGGCCGAGATTAAGCCCCTAATCAACCCCTAAGATTAGAACTGGCTTGATCCTCGTCACTTAGAACTTTCTCACCCATATTTTATTAATACACATTAATATTTTTATTTTGCTAAGTTTAGACTTAGGAACTCATTAAAAATATTAATTATTTTAATAACTCCTCATCCGGGTGGAATTTCTCCAAACAATTTCTGGGTCTTGGAGATCTCATACGCCTTAGCCTCTCCAGCAATTTTCAAGGCTAGAGAAGATTTGATGCTACCCAAAATCAACATCTTCAACCATCCATAAATTTGTCCTATCCGAGCTCCAAAACAATGGTCTACACTTCAAATATCCAAGCACAATCCTCTAGAGATCTGTTCTATCCGAGCTCAAGGATAATCACATGTCTGCACTACAAGTCCACTGTTGTCAATGTTCCGAAATTTTGTGGTGAGGTCCAAACTTTTATAACCTGGTTTGAGCCTTGATTGAACTGTAATCAATAATCACAAATGCGTGCCTTGAAACTGAGGTATCTCTGGTAAGGTCCGAGCATCAAGTCTTCTTGCAGGTGAATGTTTTAGGACTGATCTTTAAAGTTCTGAGATCCGAAGTGCTGATTGTTCCAAAAAAGGTCTGAGTTATAGAAGGTTTAAGAATAATACACCCACAAATTTTACCATAGTTTGTACTCACTGGTCTGAGTTCTTCATGATATCTAATCACATATTTAACCCAAACATTCAAGCTTTTAATTCCTTGGCTTCCTCAGTTCACGAGATGCGAACTCCACTTCATTTTTGTCATATATCTATGTGATTTTCACTAAATTGCTTGCTTAAAATGATGATTTCAGACTTGTATTTATACACTTTTGTCTTCTAACGAAAAGACACGTCCCTTGGATGAGAAGTCAACTTGGACAGGTAGGCATAGGTCGGCTAGGGGAAATAATATGATATATCATCTTAAAAAACTCATTTTGTCCTAGACTAAGGGGAGTTAGAGGGCAAGTGAGGGCTCATTAGTTTTTAGGATTCTTCATGCATAAGCACATTGGGACTAGGATAAGGGTTAGGGCATCTTCATTAGGGCTACAATTGTGGTCATCAAGTGTATCTCATATTGACGTCAATGACAATTATTGATCAACAATCTCCCCCTTTGCCATTGATCGAAATTTTCTCTCTTCTTTCAACATTTTCTCCCCCTTTCACATCAATGGCAAATAGGGTGTCCAAGTACTCCCCCTATCATGCTGCCTCTTGTCATGTTGCTCCCTCCGTCATGGTGCTCCTACCCTTGTCGATGTGTTGGCCTAATGTGATGCAAGAGCAATGACTCCCATCTTTTGGCGAAGATATTCAAATGCTTCTCGTGGTAGGGATTTTGTGAAGATATCTACAATTTGTTCCTTTGTATAGACGTATTCCAATCGAATATTTTGTTCTGCAACTTGTTCACAGAGAAAGTGGTATTTGATTGGAATATGTTTTGCCTTTGAGTGCATTACCAGATTCTTCAAAAGACTAAAGGCGCTAGTGTTGTCACAATAGATAATGATTGGTTGATTAGTCTCTATGTTGAAATCTTTCAATGCTTCCTTCATCCACAATATTTGTGTACAACAATATGCAGCAGCTATATATTTGACTTCAGCGGTGGAGAGAGATATAGAGGATTGTTTTTTGCTGAGCCAAGATACAAGATAGTCTCCCATGAAGAATGCACTTACACTAATATTTTTTTCGATTGTCTACTCTTCCAGCCCAATCAACATCGGTGTAAGTTGTCATGGTAAGAGTTGTGCTTTTGGGATACCATAGGCCAAAATTAGGAGTACCTTTCAAATATCTAAGAATTCTTTTCACATCCAACAAATGAGATTCCTTAGGAGCTGATTGAAACCTTGCCACCATTTGTGCTGCTTGCATAGTATCGAGTCGTGAATTAGCTGAGTATAGAAGAGCTCCAATTATTGCCTTGTAAAGAGTTTCATCCACTGAAGGGGATTCATCATCTTTGCTTAATTTGCAATCTGTAGTCATCGGTGTGCTCATAGGAGCACATTCTTCCATCCCATATCTTTTAAGCATGTCTTTAAGATATTTTGCTTGGGATATGAACATACCTTCTTTAGTTTGAATTACTTGTAGTCCAAGGAAGTAATTTAATTCACCAATCATAGACATTTCAAATTCCTTAGACATATTTTGAGCAAATTCATGACTCATTTGATCATTGTTGCTAGCAAAAATCAGATCATCAACATATACAAGAGTAACTAGTAATTTATCCTTTCCCATTTTCATGTAGAGATTACTTCTTGCCACCCCCTTTTTTAAACCTTGTTGTTGTAGATAATGATCCAATCTTGCGTACCAAGCTCTAGGAGCTTGTTTCAATCCGTATAACACCTTTTTTAATTTACATATGAAGTCTTTTCCTTTTGCTAGATCAAACCCTTTTGGTTGCTCCATGTAGACTTCTTCCTTTAGGTCACCATTCAGAAATGTTGATTTCACATTCATTTGATAGACTTTTAACCATTTTGAACAAGCAAATGCCAAAAACATTCTTATAGCTTCTAATCGAGCTACTGGGGCAAAAGTTTCTTCCAAGTCAAGCCTTGCCTTATTTCTAATGATTTGTCCATCTTCGTTCATTTTGTTTTTTAACACCCACTTGGTTCCAATAATATTTTTATCTTTTGGACGAGGTACAAATTCACATGTTTCATTCTTTTCGATTTGAAACATTTCATCTTCCGTAGCATTCACCCAATGAGGGTTCTTACTAGCTTGAACAAAGTTTTCTGGTTCTACCATGGATAGTAAGGTAACATCATCTTTTCTTGGTGTATTTGTCATCTTTCTTCGGGTTTGTATTCCTTCATCATCTGCATTCCCAATAATCTGTTCTTTTGGATGGTGTTTTTGAACAAATTTCACTTTTGATGGAGTTTGAGATGGTTCCTTTTGACTTTCTTGATCCTTTTCTTCCTTTGTTGTATCTTCTTCAAATTCTTCAAGAATAGAATCTTCTTCACGAACTTCAATTTCATTTTCTGGAAGCGCCTCGTCGATCTTCACATCAATGCTTTTTACTATCTTTTGTAGTCGATTATTATAGCATTTGTCTGCTTTGCTCCTTATAGAATATCCTAGAAATATTCCTTCATCAACACGAGAATCAAACTTGCCTGGTGAGTCATCATTGATCTTCATAAAGCATTTACTTCCAAAAATTATAAAATATTTTACTGAAGCAGGTCTTCCTTTCCATAATTCGTACAGAGTTTTGTCATTATTTTGTCTTAGTTCGGATCTATTCAAGGTATACACCGCTGACCCAACTGCTTCTCTCCAAAACTTGCCTTGCAAATCAGCTGCTAGTAACATTGTTCTCGCCATTTCTTGCACAGTTTTGTTTCTTCTTTCCACTACTCCGTTTTGTTTAGGAGTTCTAGCTATAGAAAGTTCTCTTTTTATTTCATGTATTTCACAGAAATCATTGAATTCCTTTGAAGTAAATTCTCCTCCTCTATCTGTTCTAAGACACTTGATTTTTTATTCTTGTTCATTTTCCACAAGAGCTTTGAAATTTTTAAAACATTCAAAAACTTTAGATTTTAACTTTATAAAGAACACCCACATCATTCTAGTATAGTCATCTACAAATAGAGCAAAGTACCTTTCACCTTGTAGTGTTGGAGTTCTAGTTGATCCACATAAATCTGCGTGTATGATTTCCAAAGTTTTTGATGTTGAGAATTCCTTGGTCTTGAAGCAAGTTTTGGTTTTCTTTCCATGTTGACATGGGCCACACACAACCTGTTCTGACTTAACTTTTGGAATGTCCTTCACTGCACTTGTTTTTCTGATATTAACCAAGTTGTCAAAGTTTAGATGTCCCAATGGTTTGTGCCATAACCAACTTTCATTTGCTTGACCCATATAGCATTTTTCTTCTTGAATTTGACTTAAAATGTATATGTTATCTGGTGTTCTCACTCCTTTTCCCACAAGTTCTCCTGAAGAGGATTTTCTTATCTCACAATCTTTAGTACTAAAGATAACATTATGTTTCAACCCTGTGGTCAACCCAAGCCTAAGTGTCCAGAAAAATTTGGTTCCTTCACCAAGAAATTCAGCCTCCAAAATTCAGATTTTTCCAAGTCAAAGCAAGTCAAAATGCCAAGTCAAACTTGGTCAATGGCTGCCCAAACAAAAAGTCAATGCAGAAAATCAGATTCAGCCTCTTTCCCTTCACACGTGTGAACTCAGAGTCCTTACTTCAGACCTGTATGAACCAACCAAGATAGGAGAGAAAAGAAAAGATAAAGTTGATGTGATGTCCAAATGAGGTGCCCTTTAAGTATATTTATATGTGACTTTGGAGACCCAATTTTGACTTTAGGCCGACCTGTACTTTTGTGTGCTTGCAGGTTTTTCATTAAAAATAATATTTTTCCTTGACCAAATTGAATTCTTCCAAGGGCAAAGAGGGTCTTCTTTGGATGAGGAGGCTGTCCAAAGGAGGGAATTTGTCTCTGAGCTGCCAAATTAACAACAGAACTTCAGTGAACCATTTTCGGCCTTCCACGTTGAGGCTTGTCTTAGAGGCAAGTAAATAGTGAATCTCAAATACCCTTTTGCAAAAATTGTCGGTTCAATTGCTTTTTTTGAATACAGTGCTTTCCACGGTTCAAAGATCAAAGGTAGATCTCATGTTGGCTTATCTTTAGACAAAATTGTTTTCAAGCTTCTTTTAGTCTGCTTCCCGAGACTCTTAGTCATAGAGGCTAAGTACAAAACAAATATATGCTCCAATGATTCTGCCTTTTGAAACATCAATCAAATCACAAAGGATTATACACTAAAAAATTGTACTCATTGTGATATTTCTAGTTTTTTTAGGTCATTTGTGAAGCCATTTGGCCTTCTATCATTAGTCCTGAGGCCTTCTCAGCCTTCCTGAGATTTCTTCGAAGGCCTTTCGGCCTTCTGCAACCTAACTGAGGTATCCTTGGATTTCCTGAGGTTATGACAGAGGCTTCTCAGCCTACTGAAGATTAGGATCATAAAAATTTGGCCTATTCAAGACTTGAGGCATTCGGTCCTTTTTGTTCTTGGCAGATCTATTTTTTAACAGAACTTCGGACTTTATAATTTCACCCAAAGACACGGACATGTTGCTGGTGTACATATTATTCTTCTTGCAAAACTAGGGCAGATTTTCAGCCTACTGTAATATGACCCTGAGGTAACTTTTGCCTTACTGCAACATAGAGACTAGGGCGTATTTTGGCACACTCCTTTGAACAGTAGATGATTTCGTCCTTCTTTGGAATGTGTTCTTGAACTAGCGCTAATAACAGAACAAGCCTTAGAGGATGACTTGAAACAGAGATGAATTCAATCTCCAAGGATGCTTTTTCACAATAAGCTTTGATACCATGTTGGTTTTTATAGGGTCTTCTATACCGATGATTACTTCAAATGGTATAGCTCTTTTTCACATGCTTTATCCAGTATTCCATCATTAAGCAATTACACATAAGACATCAACAAAATAACATTTATGACAGTAAGATCATGAAGAGATAGCCAAGCAAAGAACACAAGATTTACCCTGGCAAAACCCACATGGGGAAAAACCCAGCAACCTTAGAGAAATTGTTCACTTCAACAAGAGACGCACCTAGACATCCTAGTCATTTACAAAGTCAAACTAACCAAGAGAATAAGCATGGTCAAACCTGGTCCATCAGCCTCCTAGTCAAGTCAACTCGCTGCCCAATAACTTCGGTCAGGTCTGCTCTGCTAGGGCATAATTCAGCCTCATACTTTTCCCTAGAGACTCTCAGTCCTGCTGCCTTTCACAGAGATTGCTTCCTCAGAAATTCGGTCTTTCCACAAAGTATTACTTCAGAGATTCAATCCTTTAATACAGAGATTCGTCCTTCAACAGAATGCTACCACAGAGATTCGATACTTCAACAAGAATTAGATTCACCCTTCTTTCTTATCTTCTTGCCTCAGAGAAGTCCTCTCTATCTGCCTCAGTCTCGTCTTATCTTGCTGCCTCAGAAGATCCGAATTGTGTGCTTGGGAAGGAGGTTGAATGCCTCATATATAGTCTTTTGCTGGGCCAAATGGGTGCCTCTTATGTTGGCGCAGACTTGAATAGGAGGAGGGCCAACCTGGCTTCTTTGGAGCCAAATAATTCATTTTTTTTAATTTAAATTTTCTCTTTTAATAACATGCTTTAATATTTTCTGTTGAGATTAACATGAAGAACATGCAAGACCAAAAACATTAATTATGAAGACCGACAATAGCTACAAAATTCAACAAATATAAATGGAGCTTAGAATAATAAGCACTAGCAAGTTGTGCTCTCTAGGACCCCATCTGAGTGAAATTGACCCAATCTACGTGAAATTGAGTCAATTATTCTTTAACACCCGAACCACTACTAGGGTATATAACAAGCTTGTTAAATTTGGAATTATTGCTAAATCTTCCCTGCCACATTTCCTTGAAGAAATGGAACACGCTGGGACAAAATCCAATTGTAATTGACTCTAAATGATTGTTTAGAACTTCAAACGTTACCATGGCACATGGAAATCCAATTAAAATATGTATTTCCAAATCTTACCCGTCATAATTCCTTGAAGACATTAAGCATGTCTCACAATACAACCAGGATTTGTTGTCAGTGGAAAATTGCTTTCGTAACTTGGGTTTGATTTATGAGATTTTTATATATGGTCAGCATATACTTCTACTTTCGACTCAGCTGCATGGAATTGCCATTGGCATAAATCCCTCTTAACCATCGATCTATTTGTTCTAAGACAGAAGGAAGAAAAAAACTCATGGTGCCAACCCAATCATTTTCCTCATCCATAAAAAGATTATATAGCCACACTAAAGTGTAAACTCACCTCGATTTACAGTTTAGTTTAAAATGGATGTATGTTAGTTTATCAAAAGGAATAAGCTTAGTAATAGTACATGATACGAATAAAAGCATTTGTGTGTCTCCCTATTGGTATATATGCTTAAATTTGGTCGTGTAACATTTCAAAATACAAAACTAAATTAGGTTCTCAATACATAAATAAATAATTACTTTTGACAATAGCTTTACTATGATTAGTTTACATTTTATCTTAAGCATATGTCCTTAGAAATTCGAATGCTTTATATTTTGATGTTACTTAATTTAGAGTTGGCCACTATTTAATGCTGCAAAACATGTTTGTATGTATAGAGATGTGCTGAATTTCAGAGAATATGCAAATCACAATTCTATGCAAATTTGTTAGTGCTAACCTCCTAAATTTTGCAGGTATTCAACATTGTGCAACAAAGGCAAAGAAAACAAAGATTTTTCAAGCATATTTCTTTATCGATATTCAGGTCGCCCAGAAAAGTAACTGAGAATGAAGAGAATATTGTTTGCTTCTGCTAGCATTTTCTATGGAATTAGAGCTTTAAGGTGTTAAACTAAATTATTTGTGTGTAAATTTTGTTACCCTTCGGAAAGTACAGATTGTGAACAAGTGAACAAAATTAAGTTCACAGAAACCTAGTTAACTAAATCCATTTAGGTTCATTCATCAAGTACTATATGCATTATAAAAACTTCTTGATGTTGGAATGACGTCAAATTTCTTGCACAGACGTATTATAGTACTGTAACTTTATCAGGCAATTTCTGCAATGAAAGTAAATAAAAATCTTTTTCCATCATATTACCTTCTATATGTTCACTGTCATACAGAAGATCTGTGTAATGAAGATTTTTAAAACATTAGAAAGAGGAAACGAAGATGAAATTGCTTGCTTCTGCTAGAATTTTCTATGGCACAATAGTTTCTAGGGTTAACAAAAATATTCTGGTAGAGTTGCAGTTTTGAAAGTAATTGCTGCAAAAGGACATGGGAGTTTGAATCAAGTGTGCTGTAGATATTGTTAATGAGTAAAATGCATTTAGGACCTATTTTCATTGATTGCTGGCAACTACTGCATTCACTGTGAAAACGCTCTGGAAAATTAGTATGATAGGCAGTTTTTTGCACGGAAATGAGTAAAATAATGTCTACAGAAAAGAAAGGGAAAAGAAGAAGAAGCTAGAAGTTCAAAAACCATGAGAAAATATTTTGATTATTACCATCCACTATTATACCCAGCCTACCACATCTGCAGCAGAATCAAAAAATGAAAGAGATAGTTGTGGGAGTTAGCAGTGATCACAGGACCTACTCACTCAATTACAGGTTTTGATGCTTAAGTCATACATCTTCTCTGCAATGGATGGTTCTTTACCTTTAGACATAGATATCTGCCAAAATTTCAAACATCCCAAAGGAGACACTACTCCAAAGCTTAAAGTCATTGCTTATTTCATTAACTCTACCCAATAAAACAACTGAGGAGTTCAAGATGACTTCACACTTATTCATATTACAAGCAGCTATCAGCCAACTTTAGAGCCTCCGAGTCTACTACCATGGAGATGATAAAGACAAGTTGTGTTATGCATAGTGGCATGGCTCCTCCAACATATCAAGAATTTCACATAATCTCTAGTGTAGCAAGCTCAGTTTTGTCGGTGCTGGAAATTCCGCCAACGCTAGGGGATCTTCCCGTTATAAAGTCGCAAATAGACTCTACACCGTTTGGCGTGGGAGTCCCATCTAAAATGATGGTCTGGCAGCCATTTTGTTTAACTTAATGATATGCCTTGGCGAAGATCAGCAACATAAGAGAGAACGCATATCGTTTTTGACTCTTGCAAGTAACGTTAGATTTGTGAAATATACAATTATAATGTGCATAAAATACTTCCATGAACAAAGTAAATAATATGATCCAATACTTCTATGAACAAAGTAAATAATATGATCCTTTAGAAGAACAATTATAACACTACTCTAATAAAGACACACATAAAGGGAAAGAATCGTCATTTGATTTGAAAAATAGTTTTCAAACAAACATGATCGTGAACGTAAATAGGACATATAATTTCAGTTAAGATATGTATTAAAGATAATAAAATAGTGCATTCTCTTCAAAACATGTGAATACAAGCACATACCATAACCATTACATGAAAAGTCTTACAATAAGTTTTGATACATGCACGAAATAGATGTCCATCTCAAAGAAATTTTTATGATTATGTAGAAGTACATAGATGCAGCAAAGGCGTTTCACTTGTTCCAATAGTTGTACATGGAAGCTACAACTTGCTTCTCAAAAGAACAATCTCTCTCTCCTATGCTAACAAGAGAAGCCAAGGCTCTAAAAGTCCTTTTTCTTGAGCTATAAGGGTCTATATATAAGGAGTGAGGTGACTCTTCAATTCCTTTGTGATTCTTGGACTTCGTAACTCTTTGGCTTCCATGTGACCTTTGGACTTCTTCGTGACTTTTCATTTTTCTTTTTTCTAATTACAAAATTTGTCCTTTCACAAAATTGTGGCCAAAAATAAAATAAACATATTTATATACAAATTTGAGGAAATTGTAATTTGGGCACTATGACATGGAGCTCCTTTGTGATATGTTGGTACCAAACCTTGTATTATGTTGCTATGTCTTTGACCTTTTGTGGTAGCTCTAGCTCATACCTCTTCTTGCCCTCCAAAACATCTGGCAATATTGATTTCGAGCCCACTTGTATATTGTTCCACAACATAGTCAACTTCATGTGCAGCTTGACTAGTTCAGTGACATATTACAAAACAATCTCCTTGGTTACCTCCAAGTCATCTTGCATAGCCGCATGTCTTATGATGTCCAAAACCTCCTTCAGCGCTTCTCTGATGGCATCTCAATGCTTCACCTCTCTAGGTGCACCTACTGAAGAAATCCTGTGCATTCATACCAAAGCTTCCAATTTGGAATGTAATTTCATATAGTCAGACATAGTGTTGGCTATGTGGCTATTGAGATGATCATAAGATTGCATATGTATTTTTGTCTCTACTTTGTCCATTTCAGCTTTAACTCTTCCTTTACTAGCCAATATTGTCAGTGAATTTAGGTATTTGGCGCCCCATTCCTGGATCATATCTAAAGCCATGTGAGATAATCTTGCAATCCTCAGTTTTTCCTACAACTCCTTTTGGATTTCTTACAAAGGCACCATTACCTTGTGTAGGGTCATCATCTCTTCATAAACTTGCTTCATTATGTCTTCCAACTACTTAAGTTCTTTAAGTATTGTGAACTGTGTTGTCGCTCAGAGTGCATAGGCACTGGGACCACACTCAGGATAGGGGTTGTCACTCCCATCCCCGCCCACTCCGTTCTAGTTGTCTCCCAACAGTAGGCTATGGGAGGCAGTCCTTATGGAATGAAATGAAGGAAAACAAGTTGGAAACCAAATTGTTTGGCAGACATGGATGAGTGGCCTAGCCAATTGGTTAAATTCAAGCAAGATTATTAATTAGACTAAATTTTAAAGTATGAGACCAGTGCCTTAATGGAGTCACCAATTCTTTCTTAAGGTAAATCGGAACCAAATGACCAGATGGAAATTCGTTGCTTAAGATGATTGACTAACTTGAATGATATGCAAACCTATGACCTATGTGTAATGCAGAGATCTTGGTAAATTTTAGTTAAATGCCTAGTCTAAGTGTAACCTTCCCTTAACTATTTTGAAGATGGGCTCCAAGGTAGGTTGTGAGGAGGAGGCCAACAGGGAGCAAGCTAGGCCCTGATTAACGATACCTTCTGTTAGGCTCCTATCACTCGATGTCTCTGGCACTGCAGACGTTGTGGCTATAACAACTGCAAGGTCACCATGTTAACCACCAAAAAGTTGTTGAGGCCCCTCAAGCTAGATAAGAAGGGTTTTCTTATGTCTCTATCAACCTAGCTTATGCTAGGAGGTAAATTATTAATGCAATCTAAATCTAATATGCTTATGCAATAGATTATGGGTGAGATTATCTTGAGTTAAGATTGCTTAAGTTATTTAAGTACTTATTAAGAATTTGTCTTAAGGGCAAGAGTACTTAACAATGTTGTGATACAATCTTAAATAAGATACATGTTAAGAGATACAAGTGTAAACTTCTACAATACTCCACAAGATACCAAGTAACTAATTTATCCACCAATGACAAGGTATAATGTCAATCAAAAAGATCAATGTCAGCTTTTGAGTCCAAAGATAGAAAATCTTTTAGGGCAAGATGAGATAAGTCAAATTCATATTTATGATAGTTTATATCAGCAATAATACTTCAAAAAATTCGGAGTTTATCAATGCTATGACATCAGTGAGAAAAACACTTCAAATGATGAAATTTGCCCAACACATGAAACATAAAATTTCCAATTTGACCAACAATGTAAATTAACTTCTTTAACACACTTTATGACAATGTACTCAGTGATATTTCAGATATGATTTTAAAATTACAGCAGTGAACAATCACAAATCAACAAGCTAAAGATGTTAAAAATAGATGGTCATTATGCCCAAAAATAGTAAAAATACACTAGAACACAATTTTCGTTTTTTGGGCTTTTAGGATATGTGATTAAAAAATTTCGGAACTACTAAATTTATTACAGCAGTAAATAAGTCACATATCAACAAGTTAAAAATACTGAATATACTGCCCAAAATGTCTAAAAATAGTAAGTTCTTGCCGGGAACAGAAAATTCAAATTTTTTTATCCTCATCAAGTATATGCTTCAGAAATATTTCAGACTTGAATTTCACAGTTATGTAGTAAATTCCAGCAAGCTAAAATGTTAGATCTGGGTCAAATTAGAGATGCCCAAGTGGCCAAAACTTGTGAAAATTTAAAATCTGCAATTCTAATTGATTTTGACCAATTAAAATGTGATTTTAGGGCTTAGATATTAGTAGTTTGACTACTGTAATAAAACTGAAGCAAAACAAGGGTTTAGAGATCAAACCCTAGGCCCAAGGCCTTGAAGATCCCACCGTTGAAAATCGTTGAAACTTTGGGATCATGTTGACGCTTGCAAAATATGAATTTTGAGACCTCAAATCTACAAAACCACCAAGTATTTGGCTTTAAAACTTCAAATTAGGGTTTCAAGTGAATTCTGGGTAAAAGAGACCAAGAAAAGGAAAAACAAGGCCAAAAGAAGCCAATTTGTGGGGATAAAACGGTTGATATGATAGATCGGGGGTTGAAATTGCAAAAGGAGGCCAAAACTGAAAACCCGTGTCTCGAAATTTTTTTTTCTTCCGGATCTGAAATTTGTCGTCAAATCTTCAATGAATGTCCCTACGAAATTGTCTAGAGACTAGATCTTACCCTCAAGGGCCTAGATCTAGCTCTTCTCTTACTTCATCCCTTGATCCAACCTGCAAAAATGAAAATAAAAACACCCAAACCCCAAATATATACAAAATAGATTTAAAACCAAACCCAAGTTACAAAAATAATTTACACTTAAAATTACAAAATTATTTTACAAATTGTACATGGGTTTTTAAATAAATTTTGAGAAAATATTTTTTGTAATATTTTTTCTTGAAAGAATGGCT
Organism: Pinus taeda; assembly: GCA_000404065.3. Lineage (NCBI taxonomy): Eukaryota > Viridiplantae > Streptophyta > Pinopsida > Pinales > Pinaceae > Pinus > Pinus taeda. The sequence continues at coordinate 41,306 of APFE031185572.1, forward strand.
AAAATGCTTCAGCAAAATTATTGTCCACTATAGCCCTAGCGAAGATTTAATCTACCATATAAAAACTAGGAATCCAAGCAAGATAATCATTGCTCACATTCTGTGAACTTGGAGACCAAGGATTGAGTACCTACAAACACTATGTATTATCTCAAAATATATCAAGTAAAGCACCACATAGGAAGCCCGTAGTCAATGTTGAAGAAAGTGTAACTAGGTTCGGTCTTCATAAATGTAATTTTGACATTTGTATTTATTCAAGAAAAGAGAAATTATTTTATATTATTTTTCAATGAGTTTCTTGCTCATTGAAGTAGGTCAAGCACATGTTTAAGTGCTTCTAGGAAGTCAAAAGGTCAATGTATTTATGTAAGACCCTTAGAGGGCATGTTACACTATGTAGAATATTGTATAAGGTCAAAGGAATACCTCCAAGTCAAGTACGTCTCCTCTCCATGCAGTGACATCCTCCAAAAGGAAGCTAAACGATGAAAATGATGTAGAAACAATCAAGTCGGCCTAAAATAGGGGCAATCCTCTATATATAGAGGTTGTCCACTCCCCCTCAACGTCCTCCATCAATCCCTGAAATCAGAAAAGAAAAGTAGCCGCAAAAGTGAGGGAAAAGCCTAGTCTAAAGGGTCTCCAAGACAAGCGAAGGAAGGAGGAAGAAGGCCGAAGTGAAGAGAACTGTTTCTAGGGCTAGAAACAGTCACACGTGCAAAGAAGAGGAGGGTAAGTCTGCGTCATAACAACAGCTAGAGAACAGTCCATGAAATATCATTGTTTGGGTGAGAAATTAAGACTACAAGGACTCCCAAGCCTACAAAGGAGCCTATCTCTTTACCGAAGGAAAAGGACCCTAATTCTCTAGGGTTCCTACCATACGTGGCAAACTAGGGTTGTGTTCAGTCACATCAAGTTTGCATACCTATCTCAAGAAGAATCTCATCTCCTTAAGTGAAAGAACATCTCGAAGAAAAGGAAGAAGAATATCTCATCAAGAAGCTAACATAACCAAGGTATATCTCTAGACAAAGAAACAAAGAAAAAGGACAAAATGTTGGGGAGCAAAGTGTTGAAAGAAGGAAGTTTATGTGCTGGGGAACATAGTGCAAAAAAGACGAAGGACTTAACTTGTGCTTGGAGAACATCCTAGTCAGGGGTCTAGGGTTTGGCATTAGTTAATAAGAAGCTTCAATAATAGAAACTTACCATAGGGTTTTCGTTTCTAAGAGAGAGAGGTTTTGGCCCTGGCAGGGAGCCAACATTTGTGTTCTTGTCTTTTTTATTTTGATAACAGTTTGATGAAACACACACTATAATAATAAGAAGAAGATCATGCTAAGATAATTGTAAAAGTGCATCACAAATTGTTATCAAGCAGTGAAGAATCCTAACAAACACCAATTGCCCTTAATTCTTCAACATGGTATCAGAGGTAAGGTGACACATCAAGGAAAGGGAAATTGAAGAACACTCATCAAGGAAGGACATCTATAAAAGTTGAATCATCTAGCCAAGAAGTATCAATCACTTCAAGAAGGTCTACCATCTATCTTTCATCAAGGAAGACTACAAAGCAAGAAGAGCCTTACATAAAGGCACCTACAAGAAGAGCAAATCAAAGAAGGACCTACATCAAGCTACAAGTCATCAAGCAACTCTCATCATCAAGTCAAGTCCACTTGGAGAAAGCAATTTGAAGAACATCAAGATCTAAGGAAGGCAAGCCATCAAGTCTTCAAGGAAAAAGCAAGTCTACTACATCTCAAAATCTATCAAGTATATGTCCCCTTTTGAATATGCATCAATATCTTTTTGCAAGGAAAGAAATAAATTGGTAGGTACCAATAACTTTCTTGCATGGAAGAAGAGGACTGATTTACTTCTCAAGGAGAATGAACTCCTAGAACACATCAAAGGGAATGTTACTATTCCTACTAAGGAACAAACTCAAGCCTTAGCCAAGTATAATAAGGATGAGACAAGAGCTCAAAGGATTCTAATAGAATCCATCAAAGACTCTCTCATTCCTTATGTCTAAGTTGGAGACATCCAAAGAAATCTATGACAAACTAGTAGAGCTATTCTCGGTAACCACGGTTGGAGAAATGATATCTCTACGAAATGAATTGTACAAGATGAAGATATCAAAGGAAGGAATAGCTCCCTACTTCATGAAGATATCTGAGATGAGGGATCAACTTCAAGAGCTTGGGGAAGTCATGTCTGACAGAGAAATTACAACCGTAGTACTCAATGCTCTACCTGAGGATTGGGGCAACTTCACATCAAGCATATATGCAAAGAAAGAAGCCACCCTACTAAGTGAAATGTGGTCTCTATGCAAGATAGAGGAAACAAGACTCAAAGCAAAGGAAGATGTGGGATCAAAGGAGCAAGCATTTGCTACCATGGGCAAAAGAAAGGGCAAATTTGGTCCACGAAGAACAAACAACAAAGATATGTCCAAAATTCAATGCTATGGATGCCAAGAATATGGACACTACAAAAGGAATTGTCCTAAACTAAAGAAGGACAACAACAACAAAAGAAAAAGGGAAGAAGCTCATGTGACTCAAGAAATGAAAGAAGAAGACAAGAAGCAAAAGAAGGAAGATCCTCCGGATCTCTACTATGACTAGGTCTACTTATTCACTTAAGGTCTTCTTTCAAGGTTTTGAGTAGGATAGAAGCATGTAGGAATATAATAGAATTGCATGGCTAAAAACATCTTCTAGATCAGAAGCATGATGTACATAGAATTCTAAATGTTGATTTGGGGTAGCATCAAATGTGCTCTAGCCATGAAAATTGATGGAGAGGCTAAAGCACATGAGATCTCCAAGACCCAGAGATGGTTTGGGTAGATTATACTCGATTTGGGAGATATTAAAATAATTATTATTTTTAAATGAGTTCCTAAGTCTAAACTTAGGAAAAATAAAATAATAATGGGTATTAATATAAAATTGGGTTAGAAGGTTCCAAAAGTCATGGATCAAGCCAAATCTGATCTTAGTCGTTGATTAGAGATGTAATCTCGGTCGTTGAAGGACCAACAGAAAAAGTATAAGAAGAGGCTTGAGGGTCAGTTGGAGAATACACTAGAGTGATCAGTCATTTGATATACTAGAGCGGGGTTGCTAAGTAAAGTCGAATCAGTGATCAACAGTAAGGGGCAGTGAGTACTGGACAGAGAGGTAGATATAGTGCCGAGAGACCAGCGCAGAGGTAGAGAGGCAGACGCAGAAGCCAGAGCAGGCCACGCAGAACCTAGTAGAGACAGCGCAGAGGCCAGAGGGCCTGCATCATTCGCGCAGAGGGAAACAGGAGCGATGCAGAGGGTCTCAGAGGGCCTCAGAGGGCTGACGTAGAGGCTTTGAGGTTGACAGAGAGGCCAAGAGGGCTGACGCAATGCTTCAGTGTTGTTGGAGAGGATTTCATGGGGTAGGTTTTCTGAATACCTGCTTCTAAATAGAGAGGTATTACTGCTAATTATTTTTCTCTATCGGGTGAGCCAGTTTGGCACACAGTTGTACTCAAGGATATACTTCATAATAAATAACCCTCACAATTGCTACACCGGTTTTCCCAAGTTGGATTTTTCCAAGGAAGAGTTGTTCAAAAATAATGCTGTCACTTGTGTGTTTTCTATTTCTTTCAGCTGTTGATCTGTACATTGTTGAGACTGTATTGTGTTTATTTCGATGTTTATATGTTTAAATAACTTATTTGTAATTAACAAGTAGGAGAAATAAACCAGAAGAATACAGATTAAATTTCTAACAGATATACGTAGAAATTTCAACATGGTATCGGAGCATGATTGCAGATCACAGAAGAGCTAAAGGCATCAGCTGAAGTAGAGCATTTGCAGTAGAATCAATTGTCCCGAGTGACAAAGTTGATCCTTGCAGAAAGCGACATAAGAACGGTTGATGCAGAGGGGTTGCATCATCAGTCTGGGCTAGATAAAGGCCAGCGCAGAGGTTGAGGAGGGCAGAAAGAGGCTCACGCAGAGCCACACAAAGACCCGAAGGGTTGAAGTAGTTGGCTGAGGGAGCATTTTTGCCAATGTCAGGATTACACAGAGCCTAGAGGCTTAGTCCTTCAGTTGTTGGGGCATAGGAAGCTGTGGGCAATTTGCGAGAGTGAAGCTAGTGGGGTACTGTGGGAAGAACAAAAACCTAAGAAAGGCAAAACCAAGGTGGAGGGAGTCGCTACCGAGGTGGATTTCTAGCCAAAGAATCTGGATCAGTGTTGCAGGTGCACTGAAGATCGGAGAGGTGCGACTTGATGATTGGCAGAAGGATTTCCAAAAGGGAAATTGTGACTCAGAGGGAGTCTAACAGAGAACTTCCAGGCAAGAAGTAGAGAGACTTAACAAGAGACGAAGAAAGAACTTCCGAAGGGAAGGAGAGAGACTTGGAGGAGTCGACTAGAAGAGCAGAAAGATGGCCATGAATGGGCTGAGGGATCAAGACAAGCAGGATGAGGCATCCAACTTTGTGTTCTGGAAGATGAGGATCCTGTCCATTCTAGATAGACATCGCATCAAGGCCTTCACCTTGTGAACAATGGTTATCCTAGTTGATCCTATTGATAATGAGAAGTAATAGGAGGAAAAATGCATCATCCTTAATGGGGTCAAGGATCATGTGGTCCAACATATTCTCAAGAAGGATACGACAAAGGAAATGTGGGACACCTTGAAGACGTTGTACCAGCATACTTCTATGCAGAGGAAGATGTTACTTGAGAATCAGTTGCGTTCGTACCAGATGTAAAAGGGGGAGCAAATAGATCAATTCCTCAGTCAGTTGAAGGAAATCCAGGACCAACTAACTTCCATAGGGGCTATGCCGGATCAGGAGTTGATGGTGAGGGCCGCACTAAACGTAGTCTTCGAGGAGTGGGAGACATTTGTCTAGAGCATACTGAGCATGGTGAATCTTCCATATTGGGAAGAATTTTGGGTGGCTCTTCGCCAAGAAGAGATTAGATGGCTGAGCAAGATGAGACGTAGCAACAAAGGAGTTTGGATCAAGAAGGAAGAGGAAGAGGATGCAGCTTTGGCATCTGCAAGGAAGCAAGAGAAGAGGAAGAAAAAGGACCTCTCCAAGGTTAAGTGCTTCAACTGTGGGGAACTGGGTCATTATGCGAACCAGTGTCCGAGGAAGAAGATTAAGGGAGAGGCGTTTGACTCCAAGGCAGTGCCAACGAAGGTGGAAAAGGAGGTAGAGAAGGATGATGATTGTCCCATGAGTGCTCATGTACCTCTAGAAAAGAGGTGGGGAGACATCAAGCTGTAGTCAGGAAGAATACAAGCGATGAGGGGCAGGATCCTTGAGGTACCCAAACTTTTGGATTATACCTTGCTACGAGAGCCCCAAAGAGAGAGTAGCAGGACTGGCAAATGTCGGTAGTGACGGATGTGGATGAAGCGACGAAGAGTGCTACAGTGCAGGAGTCCTCGGGCAGCACAAGGCTAGCAAGTTGTAGCAGTGTGAGAGGCACAAAGAGTGTTGCAACAGTGCAGGATGGCACAGAGAGGCTTATAGTGGTGCGAGATGCAGGGAGTTGTTGGAGCAGCATAGAGGCCGTAGAGGGAGAACTTGATAGCGGCAAAGGGAGCTTCAACATCGAGAGTGTTTCTAGCCTAACAAGGATGTTAGTAGGTGGGTGGATTAGTTACTTCTCAGTAACTGAGTTGCAGTGCAGTAGCAGTATGCAGCATGATGAGAGGGGGTTGCAATGCAAAAGTAGTGTTGGGGGAAAGGACCAATAGCAACACTAATGCAAAGGGAGTTGTCGTACGGATGCAGTAGTGGTAGTGACAAGGCCATGGACAATAGTACAAGATGCAGCAGTGCAGGGGATGTTGGACGGGGAGGTCTAGCATCAACACAGATACCAGTGCCATATAATTAGAGTAATGGAGTATTACTAGAGCACAGTCCTCGCTAAGAGGGAGTGATGATTTTAGGTAGCGTTGGATGTGCTCTAGCCATGAAAATTGGTGGAGAGGCTAAAGCACATGAGATCTCCAATACATATAAATGGTTTTGGCAGATTGTACTCGATTTGGGAAATATTAAAATAATTGTTATTTTTAATGGAGTTCCTAAGTCTAAACTTAGGAAAAATAAAATATTAATGGGTATTAATATAAAACTGGGTTAGAAGGTTCCAAAAGTCATGGATCAAGCCAAATCTAATCTTAGCTATTGACTAGAGATGTAATCTCGGCCGTTTAAGGACCAACATGAAAAGTATAAGAGGAAGCTTGAGGGTTAGTTGGAGAATACACCAGAGTGATCAATCATTCGATTTACTAGAGCGGGGTTGCTAAGTAAATTCAAATTAGTGATCAACAGCGAGGGGCAGTGAGTACTGGATAGAGAGGTAGAGATAGTGCCGAGAGACCAGCGCAGGGCAAAGAGGCAGACGTAGAAGCCACGCAGATTCCAGTAGAGACAGCGTAGAGGCCAAAGGGCCTGCGTCATCCACGCAGAGGGCAACAGGAGTGACGCAGAGGGTCCCAAAGGCTACTCAGTGCCTTAGAGGGCTGACGCAGAGGTCAGGAGGGATGACACAGTGCTTAGTGTTGCTAGAGAGGGTTTCATGGGGCAAGTTTTCTGAATACTTGCTTCCAAATAGAGAGGTAATACTACCAGTTATTTTTCTCTTTCAGGTGAGCCAGCTTGGCACCCAGTTGTATTCAAGGATATTCTTCATAATAAATAACCCTCACAATTGTTGCACTGGTTTTCCCAAGTTGGGCTTTTTGCGGGGACGAGTTGTCCAAAAATAACGGTGTCACTTGTGTGTTTGCTATTTCTTTCAGCTATTGATCTGTAGATGGTTGAGACTATATTATGTTTATTTCGATGTTTATATGTTTAAATAACTTGTTTGTAATTAGCAAGGAGGAGAAATAAACCAGAAGAATATAAATTAAATTTCTAACAGATAGATTTAGGAATTTCAACACTAAATATGTAGAAGGAGCATTTATAATAGAACTAAATGCATGGTTAGAAATATCTTCTAGAATATAGGAGCATGGTAGATATAGCTCAAGATATTCATGTAGAAGGAGCATACCTAGAATAGGACCTCATACACAATGAAAGAAAATTGATCATGATTAAGAATCTTAGGATACCTCCATCATCAAAAGGAAAGAAACATTTGCAAGGTAAGGGTCTTCAAGATCCTACGATGGAATCTTCAAAAGAATATTCATAAACAGAAGCAGATGTCTCATTGGGAATTCCATTCATGGGATTCAAGAAAAGGATGATATGCAGGCAAGCTAAGATGGAGCAAGAAGGGCCACATCAAGGACAACCAAATGAAGCTAAGATGATCAAAGAAGAATCAAGATGAGGTATGTATGCATCAAAGTTTAGTCATGTTATCATTTGTATATTATTGAATCATGGGAATAGTTCTATGACATGATCAAGTAGGAAAGAATTTCTTTCACCAATGACATGCTCGAAGGCATGTACTACAATGCAATGAAGGTCAACAAAAGAAATACTCACATAAGGAGTATAAGATTGTTGACTAAGAAGCAAGTGAAGAAGGAATGATGACTAGTCCTAGAAGCAAGAAATGAAGTTCTCTCATAAGGAGCATAAGGTGGTTGACCAATTTATCCAAGAAGAAGCAAGTGAAGAAAGAGATCAAGCATGTGAAGAACATCATGATCACGAAGAATCACTATCTGACAAGATACTTTGAAGACATCTCCCGAAAGAAGGCATGACAACTTTGTCAAAGGAAGAGAAAGATCAAAGGACCCTTGACACCTGTGAAGGCCTTGGAGATATGAAAGGTGCAGATAATTGATTCTACTCTACAAATATGTCATGATGAAGAAGCCATCTAGCAAAAGTACCATTTAATGTTGAAGCAATATTAAGATGAAGTCATGAAGGACTACTAGATCAAAGCATGGAAATAAACAAGTACAAAGAAGCATCCATGTGAAGAGTAGTCTAAAGCATAGACAAGATGACAAGAAATAACCAGATGATAAGAGAACTTGATATATGACAAGAAGGCCACTTTCCACGAAGGAAGTAATGACATGACAAAGAAGGAAGGAAAGTGATTGATGGATGGTGCCCTACCAAGAAGAAGTTTGAACAAAGACTTCATTACATCAAATGAAGGAAGGAGATCAAGTAGTTGTAGGACCCACGAAGAAGAAGTTGTTGATGAATAGACAAGTCCCTAGCTAAGAGGGAGTTATAACAATTTCCCAATTACAAAGGAACTTGGACAAGTACCTTGTCAGAAGATACTTGGGCATGTCTTCCTCAATTGAGAAGAAGTGATAGACAAAACATTCTTGTCTTCACTTTGAAAGAAAGAATGGGAGGATTGGGTAATCATCTGGCATCTGATACTCTTTGAGGATGTCTAGGGCATCCAAGACAAGAGTAGGCAAGAGGACCGATATTCTTTGAAGGTTGGGAACCCAATATAAGAATAGTCCTAGAAGGTCATACTCATTGAACACCCAGGTGGGTATGTACCTTGAGAGACAATGATGAAGGTGTCTATAAATCATTGGTCTTGCCAACATTGTAGCTCATGGTCTCATGGTGAGATGGAATTGTTAGTCAAGGCCTTGCACTATGACAATGTTGATTGATATGATGCTATAACAGATGGATTGCAAATCTGGTTTCTCTTATGTGAATTCTTCAAGATTGAAAAATAGTCAAACACTTTGTAATGATTTATGGATACCTCCCTAGTTAAGAGAGATTGTTGAAGAAAGTGTAACTAGGTTCGGTTTCCATAAAAGTAATTTTGACATTTGTATTTATTCAAGAAAAGAGATTATTTTTATATTATTTGTCAATGAGTTTCTTGCTCATTGAAGTAGGTCAAGCACATGTCTAAGTGCTTCTAGGAAGACAGAAGGTCAATGTATTTATGTAAGACCCTTAGAGGGCATGTTACACAATGTAGAATATTGTATAAGGTCAAAGGAATACATCCAACCCAAGTACAAGTCCTCTCCTTGCAGCAACATCCTCCAAAAGGAAGCTAAACAATGAAAATGATGAATATATAGTCAAGTTGGCCTAAATAAATCATGTCAGCCTAAAGGAGGGACAATCCTCTATATATAGAGGTTGTCCACTCCCTCTCAACATCCTCCATCAATCTCTGAAATCAGAAAAGAAAAGTAGCCCAGAAAGTAAGAGAAAAGCCTAGTCTAAAGGATCTCCAATACAAGCAAAGGAAGAAGGAAGAAGGTCAAAGTGAAGAGGATTGTTTCTAGGGCTAGAAACAGTCACACGTGCGAAGAAGAGGAGTGTAAGTCTGCGACATAACAACAACTAGATAACATTCCATGACATATCATTGTTTGGGTGAGAAATAAAGTATACAAGGACTCCCAAGCCTAGCGAAGGAAAAAGACCCTAATTCTCTAGGTTTCCTACCATACGTGGGAAAACTAGGGTTGTTGTTCAGTCACATCAGGTTTGCGAACCTACCTCAAAAAGAATCTTGTTTCCTTAAGTGAAAGAACATATCGAAGAAAGGAAGAAGAATATCCCATCAAGAAGCTAACATAACCAAGGTCTATCTCTAGACAAAGAAAGGAAGAAAAAGGACGAAGTGCTGGGGAGAAAAGTGCCGGAAGAAGGAAGTCTATGTGCCGGGGAACATAGTGCAAAAAGGAGGAAGGACTTAACTTGTGCTTGGAGGACATCCTAGTCAGGGATTAGGGTTTGGCATTAGTCAATAAGAAGCTTTCAATAAGAGAAACTTACCGAATGTTTTTCCTCTCTAAGGGAGAGAGGTTTTGGCCTTGGCAGAGAGCCAATATTTGTGTTCTTGTCTTGTTTGTTTTGATAGCAATTTGATGAAACACACACTATAATAATAAGAAGAAGTTGCTGCTAAGATAATTGTAAAAGTCCATCACAAATTGTTATCAAGTAGTGAATAATCCTAACAAACACCAATTGCCCTTGATTCTTCAACAGTCAGTACATACCACAGATCAACGAACAAGAACACCTCAAGTTGCACCCAAAGTCTTTTATTATAGTAGAAAAAGTAGTTCCCAACAGGACAATAATTTACAAAATACTTCAGCAATAATTCTACCCAAATATCAAGGTGACTAGAGACTCAACTGGCTCTCTAAGTTATAGATAAATTCTCCAAATGGAAAAATAATAGCTAGTTTGTTTGATCCCTGTCAAAATAATCTTGGTCATTGATAAACACTTCAAGATCTTTTAATCTTGGCCTTTGATTTTTTTATTTTTGAGAAATTTTCGAATTTATCATTTAATTCCATTTTAATTAGCTCAAAATTAATTATTTTGATTTAATTTCCTCAAAAAATTGACTTTCACTTAATCACCAAGGTCCAAGGGTCCAAATTTTCTTGAAATATACAATATTCTCTTGGTGGAGGACCCCTAAAAAATGATTCTTTCAAGACCCACGAATTTTTCCATTTGGAGAATTTATTTTCTTAAGACAATTTAATTTGACTTAAATTAATTAATTTTCCGGCTTAGGATTAAATTTTATTTTGCCAGAAAAATTAATTAATTTACACGAGGTGATTTAATTAATTTTCCAACCCTCTAATACATATGATTTTTCATTTACAAGACTCAAAGATTCCATACACATTTGGCTTAGACCTTCAAGACACATAACTCATCTGCGACACAATATGATATAGTAAACCAAGTGATTTGTAATAAAATAATAATAAATCCAATTAGTTTAAATTATTTCCAAACCATTTTTACATCAGACTTGACTAAAACACTAGGACTCACCTGATAATTCGACAATAAATTCCACCCTAACTTTGGGATTTAAGCTGGAGGGGAAAAACTCCTCTGATTAATCGTGTCTAAAAGCACAGGTAATTAGCAAGGTTAAAAAACCTCCTAGGATGTTATTTATCACCAAATTATAGGCTTACCTAGGTTGTTACATAGACTCAAGGTTTTACTAAGATCATTTACAATATATAACTTGTAGAATGGGATGACCATGACACATGGACAGCTGATAGGTGATCCAATCCTGTTGGAAAAAATTGGCACTTCCGCTTCCTTGGAACTTTGACAATTTGAGTGCACAACAAACTGCAGAAATTCTCCACTGGAACCTGTCGAAGACACCCTTTGATTTTCAATGAGAAGCTGCACATTTTATTGCTTTGCATCAGCTAGTTCTTTCTTCAATAATTCAACCTTGAGAGTGAGATAGTCAACGTTCTTTTTATTGGCTACTAAAAAGGCTACACCAGCTGAAGCAATTGCCTTCGAATTGGTCTTTGTGTTTGAAATAATATCTTTTCTTATTGACTGAGATTGGTCGATCTGGCTCATTTGGAAAGTACTTTCTCCTTTCTTTAATGTTTTTTTGCTTGATTTGATCAAATGTGAAATTGGAGATATCCAATATTTTGTCTTCTCCTGGAGGCAAGATACCCATTTCATTCAGAGGAAGGTGTCCACCATTAGAGGGGTCAGAGGTCGAATTTCAGAGTGGCTATAATTGGCTCATCTTTTGTTTTTTGATTCTCCTCTGCTTGCTCATCATCTATCTCTTGAGTGGTCAACTCTTCTTCCAGCTTCTTTACCAATTCTTTTTCTTCTTTTCTTCCTCAAGTTGTATTCTTCTTTGTTCTTCCTCCTCCTTCTGCTTCTTCAATGCTTCCTCTTGTTGTTTCTTCAAAATTTCCTTTTTTTTCTTCAGTTCTTCTTTTCTCTTCCTCATGGCCTCTTGCTTTTGATTTTCTTGCTTCTATATTTTCCTTTCTTCTTCTTCTCGTCTCTTTCTTTTTGCTTATTTGTTCTCTTTCCTTCTCTTCTCCTCCTCAGTTGCCCCTTTAGTGTCTTTATTAGCTTTGAAATTTTTATGTGTCTCTTCTGCAACCTCCTTCTCTTGTTTTCTCTTTAGTTTATGATTGTCTTGGATATCTGTTTCCTCCTAGTTTTCTCCCTTTGACACATTTAGAACAATTGCTTCCCTGTCTATTCGAACGGCTCTAGAGGCAAATAATGGTTCTTGATTTTCTCCTCCTCTTTCCAAGAGTCCAAAGTATATTTATGTGTATAACTTAGCTTGGAACACTGTTGTGCAGGTATGCCGCTAGGATCATATCGATGATATCCCATTTCACCAAACTTGAGGCACACTAGTTTTTGGATTTCTTCTTCTATTTTCTTCAAGCTATTGAAGTTTTATGATCCAATATGCAATGGGAAGATGGGCCATGAAAACTTCTTTGACCTCTGCAATGAACCAGACAATCCTATGGAAAGCTGATAGTCGACCTCCTATATGACAACCTTATCTGTGACAAACAACAACATGATATGTGGGCTTTTGTACAAGCCGAAGACCAATAAATGTTCCCTGAGGTGATCTAAACCAGTCTACAATATCTTCTAAGTCTAACCTTGCTTGATCTGTCATGCATGGTGCCTCAGTGCCAAATATCATTTGATATTGTACTGAGAGGAACCGCTCAGTAATCCATGCATATACTCCCATGTAACTAGTTTCCCAAAGTATCTTACAATACATATGCACTAGAGGTATATCTTTAGAACAAGTCCATTTCCACTCCAACCCTAGGAATTTATTCTTGGCACATATTTCGTCTAGCATATATGAAGACATGTACAACTCAGGTTTTTCACCTTCCAACACATTCTTCACTTTTGTAACACTCTTGCAAATGTTGAACTATGAGATCTGACCAAGTGAAAATAGTTCCCTTGGTAACACATGGGTGCACCATATAAACCCAATTTTCATTGAAGAATTTGGCATTCTCACGTCCATATAGTCTACAGCACATGGCCATTAAGTATTGGTATATTTTCTTCAACATCTTCATTCTATAAATACCATTAGGCTTTTGATGTAATTTTCTCGGCGCTTGCCACCAAGTTTTGAGGATATCCTTTGTAGATTGTCCAAAACTAGCATAGAATCTCGATTTGAGATGCTCTTCAGGCTTAGGAAGCTTGTAGTATGTGTGAATATCATGGATCTGATATGTGGCCAATACTTCCCCTTTGGAACTTCTAATGGTCATGTATTGGAGGTCAATGTGTTGTAGGATTGTGGTGAAGTAAAATTGTGAGTGTGGACACAAACAATTCCTCTAGCCCGATAATGGGTCTAGCCACAACTGATACATTCTATGGAAGATTTCCTTAGGTTAGAATCAAGTAATAATGCCTACCTCTTAGTACGCTTATCCTATTTGATGATGTCTTTGCTTGCTCGCTCCAGCTATCTCTCGTTTCCTTCTTCAAATACCTTAAACAAGTAGACAACAGCAAACAACAACCGTGATAATAGACAAATTGTAATTCAACCTACTTAACAAGTCAAGAAACATTAAGCCATCAACATGTAAGATGACACATCATGTAGGAAATCAATCGATAGTTGCATATATATATATATATATATATTGAATCAAGAACATATTACAACCATTCTCTTGATGTTGCCATTCTCCTCCAACAAAACCAAGTTCCCACACACTTCTGCTAGCATTCCATGATGGCCTCAACAATAATAGTTTTAAGGCTTTTCCCTTTAAGCTTCAAACTAAACCAAATTCACACTTCTCCCTCACACAACTAGAGAGCTACAACTATGAATAGCTTGGTGTTTACTCCAAACTTAATTAGCACTAGCACACCAACATTAAAACTAGCTTGTGCTTGGGAAAAAGGGTGGTTTATATAGCATGAATGGATGGGATATGGATCCTCTTCTCATGGGAGAAGGTCTTATCTCTTGAGGTAGTTCCATCATTATATGGGAAAGGATCCCAAACTGACATCCCCAGCCCCATCCAACCAAACCATTTACCAGACTTCCGTTACGAAGCTTTTAGAGCAGAAAGCTTCGACTCTTTATTTAAAAACTTTCCATAAGAGGATTGGCGCGACTGGAACAAAGCTCAGTCACTCCAATCGACGCTAGAGACAGTGTTAATCCCTACATATCGACGCGAGAAGGAAAAAGGCCATTAGCGTCGGTCTTGTAAACTAGGAAAAACAAAATATTTTGGGGAAATGGTGCAAAAAGGAACTGTTCTGCTCATGAAGAGGGACACAATGGGAGTTTCTTCATGAAGGGAAAGCATGTAGGGTTCACTGTAGAGGTCTTCCAAGATCAAGGAACGGGGAGTATAGGGACAGTGACAAAATGTTATGTAACAGATACCCCCTAAAGCGTGAAGGCCGAACTAAAGTGAGGGATGAAATGCTTTATGAATCAGTGCAGGGAATCGTAGTCTGCCGTTGGAAAACCTGCAAGCAAGTACATATACATATACATAACTAAAAACTTTGTTGAATGCTACATGAATCATGGTATGGATGCAACCATTCAAAGAATGATCATGTAAATGGATCCAAGCATGGGAGCAACCATCTGTTAAAGAGGATTATAATGAAACCAAGGTATGGTCGCAGCCATCCAATAATGAGAAGGATCACATACTATAACTCATGGTATGGTCACAGCCATCCATCTAAAAGAGACATGCTTATCAACATAACCATGTCACATCACTTCACAACCTGGACTTTTGTGATCTGAGTCCAGGGTCTTGCACTCCAACACGACCCAATCAAAGTACAAATTCTAACATGTGAATAGATTTGTTGATGTCGAACATGCTAGAAAGTCTCTTGATTACCAATCAATGATATAAATTGTTAACAAGTGCGAGAGAAACCACCAATAATGACAATGGTCCTCAAGGTACTATCAGCACAATCCACAGAATGTGAATAGAGGAACTGAAGTTGAACACTTATGAAATCACTCGATCGAAAGCCAATGATGTGAACTTGTCGTCGAGTATGAAGAACTTGCCATTAAGGCATGCAAGTTCTAAGGTACTAGAAAGGAGTCTCTCGTTCAACTTATTGAATAATGAATTGAAGTCGACAGGAAGTGACCATGTCGAAGGAGGGCCATAATGTATCCCACATCATCAAACACGAGACAAAAGGATGCAAAATGTGGATAATACAGAGAATCAGAGGTAAGTGTAACTACAAAAGGACAACTCTTGAGCATATCGGCAACACAACTGGAAGTTTTGCAGCTTTTGGATCCATAAGATCGGTGGTCGTGATGACGTGGCAGAGATCAAATGGAAGGCAAAAATGAACGGCCCAACCTAGGAAGGTCAACGATACAAAGGAGTATATCCCAACCCGACACGAGCCAAAAAGTGTCATGTTCAAGAGTGAGCTGCTGACGCAACTGATTAGATTTCCAAATTTAACCCACCATTTCTGGCTAGTAACCCAATTATTTTTAATCACAAGTTTGAAGGGAATAGCATATGCTTGCACTGTAAGTTCATCCTTCGGACAAATCCGACCCAGTAGGTTTAACGAGCCCTAGGAAGGAGAAGCTCATGTTCGTCATAGTGACGAATCTGATGTCATTTAATATTTTAACAAGTCTGACAAAGGTATAACTCAGTATCTCTTTCCTGTTTAAAGAGTTTGAAAAAGTCACGGAAAAGAAACTCTACATAGTCCCTTTTCATACATTTGTGTCTCTCGAGCCCGAAAAGGTAGAAAACGATACCTGAGAGAACCACTTGACCATTTCAGTCAAGGAGCACCTTTTTTGTAAATAGTGCCTCCCAGCCCGAAAAATGGGTAAACTTATACTTGGCGCATGACGTTTCGCATCCATTAACGAGTTCGAAACAACAAGGGTTTAACTATCTTTTCGTTTTTAAAAGGTCGAAAAAGAGCTTGAAAGCGGACCCCCCATTTTATTCTCTTTTATGAGTCAGAAGGGAAAAATACTCGGTAATCTTCTCATATGAGTTTTACATGTCGCGAAAAGAGCTGAAACATGACTCAGCATCATCGTCGAACATCCATCACTTGTCGCTGCACAAAAAGGTAAAGTGCATTATCCAATTCTTGAGGCAAAATAGGTCAAAATATTCATAAAAACCTAATATTTCATAAAAAATTGAATAAAAAGGAGGAAAAGCAAATAATTTTTACCATTTACTATTTTACCTTGCTGTGAAAGACTTTTTACTCACTTTTTCCCTAATTGTTCCAGAGCAGATTGTGGGAGATCTGAGAGGTCATTCGTTGAGCCACCAGTTACAGGTAAGAGCCAAAGCCCTGAGCTTCATTTTCATGCCATTTATTCCTGTTTTTAACCATTTTTGGGATTTTTGAGGGGAGATTTATTAAAAGTTTTTCGCCCTCAGGGGGCACGACTTCTGGTCATGGAATCGTGTCAGCAAAGGGTAATTAACACGGCCTATCACACCGTCGGCACCTGTGAATAGAGAAAAAACCTATTTCCCTTTAAAACCACCATTGAAACTTGAAATTGATGGGTCAAAAATGATTATTGACTTAAATATATGGCTTTTGTAGGAAAGAATCGCCAAAAATGGTAGACTGGAAAGAACGGGAGCACGAGGATGTGGACACCCAGGCACTAAATGATCCAAATTACCTGGAAGCTTTGAGGGCCCGTGGGCTCCTCAAATTCTTTCTCATGCCAGGGATGTGGGCCCAAACTAAGTCGCTTCGGTACCTGATTAGTCTCTGGGACATTAATCGGGAGATAATCATCATTGGGGACCAGGAGTTGTAGTTAGAAACTTTAGACATATATTTCATCACAAGACTGTCTCAAAGAGGGGAACTAGTCAACTTATACAGGTCACGACCGATTGGGGCAAGCATATCCATGTTGCTTGCCGAACATTTCCCTGAAGCCCTCAAATCCAAGAGCGGCAAGATTGAGATTTCCACTATTCAGGATCTGACATTGAAAGTGATACTGTTGACTATCAACAGAGTGGTGGGGTCCCAAGCAGTGTATGAGACTAACAAGTCGAAATTCCTGTATGCCATCGACTGCGCAGCACCGACGATCTTCAATTGGGCGAAGGCTATGAAGATCAACATAAAACACTAGCTGACCAAAGATAAGGTGGGGAATCTGAAGTGATTTTGCTTCGGATCTGTATCAGTGACCTTTTCCTAGGAATGAGTGCCACTATTCCAGTACCAGTTGACTGAGGTAGATCCTCCCATGCCACGCAACACACGGATGGCCTGCTAGAGTCGTTTGATGTCCAGGATCACGGGGGGCTAGCACATGTCGTACAGACCTGCATTCTTTTCATGGCTACGACAACAGAAGATCGTTATGGAGGACTAGCCGTACAGTGGCACCGACTTCCGTGGAGATCCGGACATTCCATTACCACATGGAAAGGATTTTGACAATGAAGGTAAAAAATCATTTTTTAATTTTGTGATTTTTTAATTGTTTTTGATATATATGTGTTTATAACATTTCGCTTTGTTAATCCAGACATTAGACTAGAGCGTCCGTTGGGATGTCCCCTGTTGGGTCCCCATAATATTAGTGATTACCCCATTACTATTGTAGTTATACCCCTTATTAATATTGTTGTGCCCCTATTGTCCCCATATTGTTATTACTGTGCCCCATAGAATCCGTCTATTATTATTTTTGTGGCTTTATATTATTATTGTTAGCTCGGCTGGGTTATATTGGGACTCCTTAGACTCCTATATATAGAAAGGAGGTTTTGTCATTTGAATCATCCA
>APFE031185572.1:70400-105988 GCA_000404065.3 Pinus taeda
AATACTAGTCATTACCCCATTACTATTGTAGTTGTACCTCTTATAAATATTGTTGTGCCCCTATTGTCCCCATATTGTTATTACTGTGCCCCATAGAATCCCTCTATTGTTATTTTTGTGGCTTTATATTATTATTGTTAAGTCAGCTGGGTTATATTGTGACTCCTTAGACTCCTATATAAAGAAAGGAGGTTTTGTCATTTGAATCATCCTAGAATTGTTCATTTATGTAATGTAAAGGAGATTGCCCCCTCGAAGAGGCTGAATTTTAAGGCGTTGATCTATCTTTTCTATCTTTTTCTTGAGTTGGTTTCATAACATCCCCAATAGCCAGGCGCGTTGCCCACCCAATTGACGTTGTTGCTCCTTATCAGGAGGGAAGTGACAATGAGGAGGAGATCACTAGGAACCTTGAGGGGTTGACTCATGGTATCCCAAAGTATGCTTTAGTGGGAGACATTCCTCGCCAATACCAGAGACACGCGGTGGGAGTATTGGATCAGGTCCGCCGATTGCTGACTCATGTTGCACGAATTGTTTCATGCTACCACGATCACCACGCTGATTAGTTCCTAGGTCCATCATTTACATTTTTTGAGGTCTGCGTGCCACAGATATATGAGGCCTGCGAGCCGCCAATGTTATTTTGGACACACATTATTTTTTGGGGTTTTGATGTATCAAACATTATCACCATATATATATGTTGTATTTTCTTTCTTACTATGATACAAATGATTTGTTTTATCTTTTCACATGTTTCGTAAATGTCTATCCAACACATAATTAGCTAATGCATCTATCAATGTACTCATGCATCTAGGAATATGATTATATGTAATGTAATTGAAATTCATTTCCAGTAGACGAATACGGAGATATATTCTCAATATTTGAGGGTTCCTAATGGAATATTGCCCATTGAGTTGAAGGACGACAAGCTGTGAATCCAGGTTGACAACCAACTGTTGAATGTCAATATCAATGGCTTCTTACAACAGTTCGATGACCGCAGTGTATTCAACAATGTTGTTAGTTGTACGACCTAAATAGATACCTTGAAGATCAATCAACTCATCGTTAGGTTCATAAATAACACATGCCGCAGATGATAGGTTCCAGGTACTACAACAAGCACCATTAACAAAATCGATGTGGGGAGTCACAAACATCTGCAAAGTAAGGAAAACATAGTAAACAGGCAAGTTGTTTGAAAACTAACACACCAAACCACACTGCACAAAAATGAATAATACACTAATGTACACAAGTAACCATGCAAGATTACCTAAGCATAGTACTTCTTGAGAGAATCCATCGCCGGACTCAAGTAATCAATCAACACATATGAACACTGGAGTTTTACCGTTGACATGATGAGTAAACATCGACTCGGCCAAATAATAGAGTAGAACTCATATAAAGCTTTGCCCCCATGTCTTGTGGGTGAGGGAGGGTTACGAGTCAGATAGAAACCCCATTGAAATAATGGGCAATCGGTAAAAACTCGGCGAGGGAGAAAAATCTTGAATCCATGAAGGGATAAAGGTTCCCTCAGTTGAAAGATCATGTCAGGATAAACTAACACATCAATAGACAGTGGAGAAGAGAACTTTGCGAGATTGGTAGACGCGTCTGCCGAGCGAGGCAGGAATGAGGAACGATGATGAGTATCGGTCCAAGGTGGTTCCTCAAAAGACATTACTTCCATGATACCTTCGTCAGCAATGAAGGTCTCGGCTAAGGGATCAAATGATTCCAAAGCAACAAGCCACAGGGAATGAGAATATGTATCGAGAGAGATCTTTGAAACAGAAGAATCAGAGGATGCATAATTTGAGGCTGAAACAATTTCCACGCAATTGATTTCGGCAGGACTAAGTGGCATAACCTCGCCCCAGGTATCAACAAGATCTGGTGAAGGTATGACCCAAGCATCAGATTTAATCGAGACCATGTTGACAGAGGCAACATGAGGAGGTGGGAGTAGAAAAATTCTCATTAAGGCAGAATCTTTGAAAAGACCTGCCCCCACACTCTCATAGAGAGCACCAGTGTGCTTGACGTATGAAACATTGTCATCCGAGGAGGAAGAGGCAAAGAAGGGCAGTTGGTCGATAGTGACAATCTTCCCTTGATGGAGAAAACAAATCATGCGGAATAGGGAGAAGGCTACAACATGCATAGCATAGGTCCAGCTCTGGCCGAGTAGCAGATTATAATTGAGATTAGTATCAACAATCTCTACCTCGACTTGTATTGTCTCGCCCTCCAGAGTAATGCAAGGTTAGGTAAGAAACTGAAGGGTCGTGAATCGCGCCCATCGAAAGCTTCCAATGTGTTCAAGGATTGGTTCAAACAATGTAAACTTTGAAACAGGAACTGATATTGTTACCCGTTTCATAGAGATAGCGAAAAAGTGACCTGATTTTAAAAAGGGGTGATGCAAAACACACATTTTTTTAAAGCATAGTTTTTGGCACTTTAATTTTTTTATGTACATTACGTTTTAGAATGTTAGTGATTTGCATGTTGATTTAATAAAGTGATGATTTTACATCATGTCGTTTTTTTAAAAGGCCTATTTTTTGACTTTAACTTTTCTAATGTATGAAATGTAAATAATTTTTTTTTAAATTTAACGATTTTTGACACGTTAAATTTTTTATGTCAATTTTTTTGACGTAAAAAATAAAATATAAAAATGCATATTAAAAATAAAAAATCAGTAAGTAAAAATAAAAATTTTTAAAAAACATTAACGAACTAAAAAAAAAAAACAATTAAAAACAAACTAGATTTAATAAAATAGAAAATTAACCCAAAAATAATAATACTAGAATAATATTAAACATTTAAAAAAGGAGCAGCATTTAAATTTTAAAAATATGTTTTTCAATTAAAATAAAAAAACTTATATATTAATATAATATATATATATATATATATATATAATTTAAAAGGAAAAATTTTAATCTTATCTAATTTTTAAATTTAAAATTTCAAATTAATTTTTTTAACATTATTAAAATTTTTTTTTTTTTATTTAAAAAAAAATTAAAAATAAATATAAATAAATATTATTTTTTTCAATAAATTAAATGCATTTTAATCAATATTTGTTTTTTTTTTTTTTAAATCATTTTTTATTTTTATTTTAAAATGGGCAGACTTACACCCCACCGCCTAGGGCGTGGGCACGACTGTAAGCTTGGTCCATTTTAAAATAAAAATAAGCCTCGCCACCCAGGGTCGTGCCCCCATAGGTGGTCGAGCGGCAGTTGGGCGATTCCCAGAATCTCCAGGCCGTCGCCCAGTCGCCCGTGGGGGCGTGGCCCTGAGCGGCAGCTGGACGATTTCCGAAATTGCTCGGCTGTCAAATTGGAGAATACAGTGGTTAGAGATGAATGTCGAGTGAACATGGAATTTTCGGTCCAGGTTACTCGGTAGAATTTCGTTTGCGATGTCAAAAATGATGCACACCAAACCCTGTAAATATAATGAGAATAACTTATGTTTAATAGATTTCAATTGTGCAGGTTGCAATTGAAGGCGAAACCTAAACTTGTTGGCTTTTAATTGAACATGGTTCAAGATTCTGATATTATGTTGACGTAGGTTTTAGGTTAAATCAAAACCCTTAATGTCCAAACTATTATCATTATATTTTAAATGATACCAAAGTTGTTAATCCACTTTATTAATTCCTCATTTAAAAATCCAAGAGTTAAATGATAAAATAGTAACTTTAGTAACATTAACAATGAATCAAATAACATGATACTTTTTAAACATTAATAGGGAATCAAATAAATCTACATGCATCATTTTGGAGTGGTTACGGTTATAATAATTGCGACATAACAAGATCAAAGATTTTCTTGTTTAAGTTGGGCGATTTCCGGAATCACCCAACAACGAATATATTTTAAATTTAGGATTTTTAATTTGAATCTAATTCCTCTAAATTCTGGCAAAGTATCGTTTATTATAGTGTCACCCATTATGATTTTCAACCATAGAACAACAAACTTTATTTGTTAATTCAAAAAAATATTATTTTCCAACCAGAATCAACTAATTTCAATCCATAATGTTTTAGGTTAAATCAAAACCCTTAATGTCCAAACTATTATCATTATATTTTAAGTGAAACCAAAGTTGTTGATCCACTTTATTAATTCCACATTTAAAAACCCAAGAGTTAAAATAATAAAATAGTAACTTCAATAACATTAACACGAAATCAAATAACATGATACTTTGTTAACATTAACAGGGAGTAAAATAAATCTACATGCATCATTTAGGAGTGGTTATAGTTATAATAATTGCAATAGAACAAGATCAAAGATTTTCTCATTTAAGCTGGGCGATTCTCGAAATCGCCCGGCTGCCAGTATATTTTAAATTTAGGAATTTTAATTTGAATCTAAGTCCTCTAAATTCCGGCAAAGTATCATTTATTCTAGTGTCACTCATTATGATTTTCAACCATAGAACAACAAACTTATTTATTAATACTTATTAATTTAAAAATATATTATTTTTCAACCAGAATCAACTAATCTCAATCTCTAATGTTTTAGGTTAAATAAAAACCCTTAATGTCCAAACTATTATCATTATATTTTAAGTGATAATCCACTTTATTCATTCCTCATTTAAAAACCAAGAGTTAAACCGATAAAATAGTAACTTCAGTAACATTAACAGGGAATCAAATAACATGATATTTTTTTTTAACATTAATAGGGAATCAAATAAATCTACATGCATCATTTTGGAGTAGTTACAATTATAATAATTGCAACATAACAAGATCAAAGTTTTTCTTATTTATGTTGGGTGATTCCCGGGGCTGCCAATATATTTTAAATTTAGGAATTTTAATTTGAATCTAATTCCTCTAAATTCTAGCAAAGTATCGTTTATTCTAGTGTCACCCATTATGATTTTCAACCATAGAACAACAAACTTTATTTATTAATACTTATTTATTGATTCAAAAAAATATTATTTTCCAACCAGAATCAACTAATCTCAATCCCTAATGTTTTAGGTTAAATCAAAACCCTTAATGTTCAAACTATTATCATTATATTTTAAGTGATAATCCACTTTATTAATTCCTCATTTAAAAATCCAAGAATTAAAATGATAAAATAGTAACTTCAGTAACATTAACAGGGAATCAAATAACATGATATTTTTCTAACATTAATAGGGAATCAAATAAATCTACATGCATCATTTTAGACCTGTTACAGTTATAATAATTGCAACATAACAAGATCAAAGCTTTTTCCATTTACATTGGGTGATTCCGAGAATCACCCGGCTACCAATATATTTTAAATTTAGGAATTTTAATTTGAATCTAAATCCTCTAAATTCGAGCAAAGTATCATTTATTCTAATGTCACCCATTATGATTTTCAACCCTAAACAACAAACTTTATTTATTAATACTTATTTATTAATTCAAAAAATTATTATTTTCCAACCAAAGTCAACTAGTCTCAATTCTTAATGTTTTAGGTTAAATCAAAACCCTTAATGTCCAAACTATTATCATTATATTTTAAGTGATACCAAAGTTGTTAATCCACTTTATTAATTCCTCATTTAAAAATCGAAGAGTTATAATGATAAAATAGTAACTTCAGTAACATTAACAGGGAATCAAATAACATGATACTTTTTTAACATTAATAGAGAATCAAATAGATCTGCATGCATCATTTTGGAGTGCTTACAGTTATAATAATTGCAAGTAAAGCTTTTCTCGTTTACATTGGGCGATTTTTGGAATCCCTCGGCTGCCAATATTTTAAATTTAGAAATTTTAATTTGAATCTAGTTTCTCTAAATTCCAGCAAAGTATCATTTATTCTAGTATCACCCATTATGGTTGATAATTTTCAACCATAAAACAACAAACTTTATTTATTAATTACTTATTTATTAATTCAAAAATAAAAATAAAAAAATTCCAACCAGAATCAACTAATCTCAATCCCTAATGTTTTAGGTTAAATCAAAACCCTTAATGTCCAAACTACTATCATTATATTTTAAGTGATACTAAAGTTGTTAATCCACTTTATTAATTCCTCATTTAAAAATCCAAGAGTTAAAATGATAAAATAGTAACTTCAATAACATTAACAAAGAATCAAATAACATGATACTTTTTTAACATTAATAGAGAATCAAATAAATCTACATGCATTGTTTTGGAGTGGTTACAGTTATAATAATTGCAGCATAACAAGATCGGAATCCCCCTCCTACCAATATATTTTAAATTTAGGAATTTTAATTTGAATCTAATTCCTCTAAATTCCAGCAAAGTATCATTTATTCTAGTGTCACCCATTATGGTTGATAATTTTCAACCATAAAACAACAAGCTTTATTGATTAATACTTGTTTATTAATTCAAAAAAATATTATTTTCCAACTAGAATCAACTAATCTCAATCCCTAATTTAACCACTAGTAATAATAAAGGAGACAAAAAAACTGACATTTTTAATTACAACACGGGTGTTACAATATCACTCAAGCCGCATAATTTTCCTGCGAAAGAATAAATCCAAGAATTTATTTTTTTAGAAAGAAAAAAAAATGTTTTTTTTGAAAAAATAATCATTTAAAAAAATTATTATTAAATATTTGTAAATGATGGAAATTTAAAATGAATGCTTATAAATAATAGTTATTATTAGCTTGGAATTTAATTATTTTGTATTGTAAAACAAATTTGTAAGAATTGATGAAAGAAAGTTTTCAAATAAAAGTAGGCACACACTCACAAATTGGATTGGATTAAAACATAAAATGACATCCATAAAAAAAATGCGAAAAAAGTCATCAAATTTTCATTAAAATTTGACAAAGAAAAAAAATGAAATTCCAGGCCTATTTCGGCATACGTGGAAATTTTCCACACACATTTTAAGATATGAATCACATCCACTCTCCCAGTTTAATCTTTTATGAATTTCAAAGTTGTGAATTATGCCATCACGTACAACAACAGGTCACAAGCCACATGCATATAAAAAACTGTTTTAGAGGTTTCTATTAATAGAGATTATATAAATGACCAAGCATAAGATATCGCTGAAATCATTTTCGTGGTAACACATTTGAACTTCATGCACACACCTTTCATTTTTTTTTTTTGTGTGGGTTCCTAACAAGTCTGTTTCCACAATATTCAAGTCCATTTTCCACAGATTTTCAAATGTGGAACTCACATTCTCCTTTCTGAATGACCCAATATCTTGCATGTCACATTTAATTTGAAATAAAAATAATTCAATTAACAAAGTATTCAATCATATGGAAGGACAAAGTTATTTTAGATTGTTGTACCAAGAAGGAAAATAAATCCCAACACACCTCCGTCCTTTATGATACAATATCTTGCGTGTGAAAAACATTTTAAAAAAATACTAAAATAAATATTATTTGTTTGAAAAAATTAAATGTATTTTTTAATAAAATATTAAGTTTTTTTTTTAATATCGATTTTTATTTTAAAATAAAATAATTGCAACATAACAAAGTTAAAATATTTTCTCCCCAAAAGCTAATAGGTTTACGTTGGACAATTTTGGGGAATCACCCAATGCCAATATATTTTAAATTTAGGAATTTAGAGGGGTTATATTCAAATAAAAGTTCCTAAATTTAAAATATTATGAATAAATACCAGTGTAAATACTCGCGTGCGATAGGGTAGCTAGGAGTAGGTGCATCGAGATTTGTCATAATCTGAAAACACAGAGTTAGTATTATCATTTTTAAATCTAAATCAAAGAAGACTCCAAGCATTTTAGAATAACAAAGCAACTAGTTTGAGATTCGAAGCAGCTTTTAGACAATTAGGACTTCTATATCATGTAATTGATAAGACATTACTCGGTCAAACTATTTGTTCCTTGAATTTATTTTCTCCCTAAAAACATTTCAAATTTATTATAAAGGCATAGATAGCACGATAACAAATCCATATTGATGTTGTGGTCAGAACTGAAATTATTGTGAGTTATATCTATCATAACTCAAATTATTATATATGATATCTATCAACTATATTGGAATCTATTGTGAGCATTATTTTGAGAAATCGTCGAAGAACGGCTTGGATGATTCTAATGAAAACAATCTGGATGACTCTAGTGATTACTCGATTAGTGAAGAACAACTTGGATGATTCCAATGAAAACAATTTGGATAACTCTGGTGATTACTCTAATAGTGAATGAATATATGGAAAGTCATTTATCTCTTAAATGACTTCGCTGTAAATATGATAAACATAACAAAGCTAAACCTTTAGCCTTCCTCTTCCTTTCTCATATCTAGGCATATTTTGTTTAGTGCAAAGGATGTTTATTAAATGTTTTAACAATGGAAAACCTTTAGATACTGAGATCGTAGTACACTGATTAAACGACTTTAGATACTGAGATCCTAATGCAATGATTAAATGGTTGTTAAATGGTTGTTTTGATGAAGTTTTGTTATTCTAATAAAAAAATGATCAAAAAAACTTTAAATATAGAGATCCTAGTACAATGATTAAACGACAGTTTCCATGAAAGTTTATTATTCTATGCATAGAAATATCTCGATTACACATACAT
Source organism: Pinus taeda (assembly GCA_000404065.3). Taxonomy (NCBI): domain Eukaryota; kingdom Viridiplantae; phylum Streptophyta; class Pinopsida; order Pinales; family Pinaceae; genus Pinus; species Pinus taeda. The sequence continues at coordinate 79,064 of APFE031185572.1, forward strand.
GAAATTAAAAAAAAAAATTGGAATAAAAGATTTGAATGTAAGTATTTTATATAATTTTAAAGTATAACATATTTAAATAAAATATATATATATATAATAATTTGAATTTAAATATATAAATTAAGTTTAATTTAAAATAAAATTTATATGGTAGTTAGTAGGTGTCATTTAATTTAAATATATTTTAATTAAATTAAAAAATAATAAAGACAGTGTTTATTACAAAATAAAACGACTATTAAAGCACTTTATTGTTAAATGCATCACCAAAAATTAAGAAATATGACTAATTAATATTGTGTTTATATTAAGATATCTACACTTTAATATATATATTTAGGTGTTTATATATATATATATATATATATATATATATATATATATATATAATTTTTTATAAATTAAATTTATTAAAATATGTTAATCTGCTTAAAGAGAGATATATATATATATATGGTATGATGTATTGATATAAACTAAAACATTCAATTTAAAAAACATACACATAATGTTAATATTTTTAAGTATTTTTAATGAAATATGTTAGGAGCGTTATATAATAAAAATAATAACAATTTTATTTTAATTTTTATATTTGAATAAAAAATTATATTTATACTTTTATAGGGTAGTGTGAGTCTTTTTTTTTTTAAATAAATTTATTTTTTTTAACAATGTTAAAAAAAATTAATCGAAATTTTAAATTCGGTTTTATTGAAATTTTTTTAAAATGTTGAAAATTGATCCTAAAAAAAAGTCATCATTCCAGTATCAACAATTTTCATTTTCAGGGTGTTTTTTGCACAATTTTTCTATAAAAAAATCATTTTCACTGCCATTTTCAAAACATGTTCAAAATTAACCCTAAAATAAAAAACCATCGTTCCAGTGTACACATTTTCCGTTTTTAGCACTATTTTTCATGTTTTTCGGGGGTTTTGGGCTAGAGTTCCCGTTTTGAGTTTATAGTTCCTATTTCAAAGTTTACATTGTTTTCAAAGCAGGAGAACCAATGGCCTTCCAGCATGCGATTGACATGATGCGGGTGGGAGCACCTTCATTGATGACAGTCCTGTGAATGGTCTTCTCATTGATGATTACCTGAATGAGAAAGGCAATCTGATGAGGCAGGCGTGGAACATGGTTCTCTAGATCAAAACATATCAAACTGAAATCGGTGCGATCAATACCCCCAATAGCCCACAACAAATATTTTTGCTGTGATGGGCAGCTTTGGAGCACCTCGAGAGCCAACATAGCTGACGGCGCCTGAGCCAAGTCCTCAAAAATATTGTAGTGTTGAGCGGCTCAGGTGTTGAGATTGTACGAGGATTTCCGTAGCACACCTCGAGAGGGTGGTCGTATAGTGAAATCAAGGTTAGGGCATTTGATATGAAGAGGGCCAGAACTCGGGGCCGAAGAAGAAGGAGTGGCTTCTTTCTCTTTCCCCACTATCAGAGCATGAGTTTGGTAATCTTTTGATCTAGTAGCCACATTAATAGGCGTACTCATCGTGAACACTTGAAATCTTGAGGAAGTAGATGATTGAGGTTGGTCTAGCATTTGGGTCTGCTGAGACAGAAATGGCTCTTTGAGGACAGTTGGGGCCCCTTTTAGCAAGCGACTAACTTCGGATCGTCGGGGACAATCCTTGGTATAGTGAGCCTACTCGCAAATGAGGCAAGGATACTTAGGTTTCGATTGTGAAGATTCACCAGCAAACAATTTGGGAGGACCCTGTTTTGGGGCATCGACTTTACCCTTGCCTTTGCCTTTCTTCTTATCTTTCGAGGATTTGTCCTCTGCAGTAGATTGGACAGCGTGGACCTTTGAGGTTTTACCAGGGCCAAGTGGATTTTGGGAAGAACTATTGGTAACAGTGTTCGAGACCGACTTCTATCTGGAAGAAAATTTAGTAGGGTCTGAGATACTGAACCAATAACTCCATCAACAAGGGGTGCAGCCTGCGACTTTGATGTTGTGGGATCAGATGAAGCCCGTGGAGCATCGAGTAGTAACTCATACAAAGTTCCAAACTGAGAGTAAAATAGATCTAAGTATTGGGCACGAGTTATGGCTTGTTCTTCAGTAACGCACCCACCCATAGCTATATCGCGAGCAATTATGGCCACAAATGATTTAGTGAACCATTTGGTGAGCAACTAATCAGTAATCTCGAATTTGATCAAGCAACGTCTACGTCTCCATTCATGGATGTGATCGGAGATGTGTGTCGCAGTATCTTCCTTGAGTGATGTGAGGAAATAAGTGTCAGTTTCATAGCGAACCAACAGTTGGAAATGCGTGAGGAAAGCCATGGCTAAAGAGTCAAAGTCATGGTAAGTACTTCGAGGAAGCTTGATGTACCACTTGGCTGCAGCACCTGTGAGGGTTCGTTGGAAAAGATGGAGACGGATGGAATCATCAACGTAAGAGTTCGAAGAGCACCAGAGGTGATATGTCATCACATGGGCTTGAGGATCTTCTTTTGCTTTTCCATCGAATTTTGGACAATCGCTCGGTATCTAGACAGCACCGGAGGCTAGTATGGCAAATGAAGAATTAGATCATTCGTAAGGCGAGACACATCTGGTAACTCTAGTGTGGCCAAGAATGGCAATTGAATATTAAAAGGCATTGGAGGTTGGTAAGCGGGTGCAAGTAGAGGAGCCCATCCCTACTGGTAAGGATTTTGGCCCCACAGTGGGGAATTTTGGCCATATGACATTTGATGTTGTCCCCATTGTTGGTTCCCTTGGCCATAGGGAGGATTTTGACCTTGAATACCTTAGAACTATACAGTCATAGGTTGCTAATAAGCAATGTACAGGTTTAGAGGTTGTTGAGCCTGTTGACCTTGGACATATGGGTATTGTACCTATTGTCCCTGAACATACGGGTGGCGAACCTGTTGTCCCTGAACAAGAGGATTTTGGACCTGGTGTCCTTGGGCATAAGGATTATATACTTGTTTCCCTTGGACATAGGGATTTTGTACCTAATTCCCTTGACCAAAAGGATTTTGTACCTATTGACCTAGGACATTAGGGTTTTCTACCTGTTGCCCTTGGACATACGGATTAAGTACCTGTCGGCCGAGGACATTAGGATTTTAGGCCTACTACTGCAGGACATGACCCTGGCCTTGCCCTTGCAAGGGTTCACCCTACGGATATGTATACAAGGGTTGCTGTTGCCCAAGTTGGTTTTTCTGTTGCAAGGGTTGGCCTTGCAGCTGCAAAATTTGTCCCTGGGGCTGCAAAGGTTGGCCCTGCGAGGACATGGGCTGGGAGGTTTGTGGAGCATACTGCATCTGCTGCTGCACGGTTTTCTGCAACTGTTGCAAGGTTTTCCCTTGTGGTTATTGTAGTTGACCTTGTTGCGGGATCATTTTCCCTTGTTGTTGTGCAGATAGCCCTTGCATCAACAAAGGATGCCCTTGCGATAACAAAGGTTGCCCTTGTTGGTGTAGAGGTTGTCCTTGTTGTTACAAGGGTACTTGAACAGTGCTCGAAAAATTCCTGAACTGAATCTGGCCATAGCCATCATGGAAAGTGGATTAACCAGGCTGAACGTACTACCCAGACTAAAGGGTGTAACGCTGATTAACCATTCCTTGAGAACCATATAGAACGTAAGTGTTGATTTGGGGTAGCATCTGATGTGCTCTAGCAACGAAATTTGGTGGAGAGGTTGGGGCACATGAGATCTCCAATACCCACAAAGGGTTTGGCCAGATTCTAAACAGATCAGGAGATATTAAAATAATTAATATTTTTAATGGAGTCCCTAAGTCTAAACTTAGGGAAAATAAATATTAATGTGTATTAATATGAATCTGTGTTAGAGTGGTCCAAAAGACATGGATCAAGCCAGATCTAATCTTAGTTGTTGATTAGGGACTTAATCTCGGCCGTTGAGATGTCAATAAGAAAAGTATAAGAGGAGGCTTGAGGGCCACTTGGAGAACACACCAGAGTAATCAATCATTTTATTCTCTAGAGCGGGGTTTGCTAAGAGAGATAGAATCATTGATTGGGAGAGCAGTTGAGGGGCATTGAGTACAGATAAATAGAGAAGGCAAAGATTGTGTCGGGAGAGCAACGCAGCAGCCAAGGAGAGTGTTGCAGAGCCAGCAAGGGCTCACGCAGGGCCACGCAGAGGCAGCCAAGTGTTGCGCAGAGCACTATAGAGGTTAGTGTGTTTGACGTAGAGGCCCAAAAAGATGACGTAGGGCCTCCTAAGACTGGCACAAGCCAAGAAAGACTGACGTAGGGCTAGCATGAGATAGAGAGGAGCTGACGCAATCTAGATTGGGAAGAGGCTAGGCTCGTAGAGCAGTTTTGTGTTGAGGAGCTGCTGGAAGGATTTTTCAGGGTTTCAGCCAGGAGATTTCTCTCAAACTGTGAGGTATAACTGCTAAGGAAATTCTCTAATGGGTAGGCCAGTTTCAGCACCTAGATTGTACTCTGATATTGCTTAATAAGAAAACCCTCAGATAGTTGCACCGATTTTCCCGCATTGGATTTTCCAAGGGACATTGGTCCAAAAATAATGGTGTCATGTGATGTGTAATATGTTGAGCATGCACTGGTGTTTATTTTCAGTATTTACTTTGTAAATAATTTGTTAAATAAAAATAACAAGTAGGTAGGAATAAATCAGAAAAAATGCATGAAGGGTTTCTAAACTAGGTAAACTTAGAAACTTCAACATGGTGTCAGACCATGATTGCAGATCACAGGAGGACTAAGAGACATTAGCCGAGCGGAGCAATAGCAGCAGAAAATAGTTGTCCCGAGGTGATAGAAGTTGATACTAGCAACACAAAGGCCAAGAAGTGTGACACAGAGCCAGCCAGAGCCACGCAGAAGAAGCCAGGAGCTGCGCAGAGCCTTAGAGAAGCTAGCATTACTAACATAGAGGGCTAGAGGGCTAACACAGGGCATCCCAGGGCTGACACAGACCTATCTGGGGTGACATAGAGCCAATGTGAGGTAGAGAGGGGTTGATGCAGTTGCTGAAGTCTAGAAGGCTATATAAATATTGCAGAGTGGAGTTGGTGAGGTACTGTAGTCAAAACAGTACCTGCCAAAGTAGGGCCAGAGGAGTTGTTACCGAGGGTTTCTAACTGAGGAACCTAGATTAGCAGTGCAGTTGTACAAGACAATTATAGTAGGGGCATCTTGACAAGTGACAAAAGGGTTTCCAAGAGGGAAATCAAGACTCAGAGGGAGTCCAGAAGAGAACTTCCAAACAGGAAGTAGAGACTTAGAGGAGTCAAGCAAAGAACTTCCAAGAGGGAAGTAGAGGAGCGTCATGGCACTACACGGGGTAAGAGACCAGGATAGACTGGATGGAGCATCAAACTTCGTAGTCTGGAAGGCCATAATCTTATCAATGCTTGACAGGAATCATGTCAAGAACTTAGCCTTGAAGATTACATCTATCCCTGTCGACCCCATGATAATGACAAGTACGAAGAGGTGATGGCGAGGGCCAAGTGCATTATCCTTGATGGGGTCAAGGATCATGTAGTACCACATATAGCCAAGAAGGAAAAGTTTCTTGAGATGTGGAAGGCTCTCAAGAGCCTATACCAGCATACTTATGTACAGAGAAGAATGCTTCTCGAGAACCAGATGAGGTCATATCAGATGAAGAAGGGTCAATCGATTAACACCTTCCTCGGAGGACTGAATGAGATCCGAGACCAGTTGACTGCTATAGGAGCAACACCAAATCAGGAACTTATGGTGAGGACAGCCTTGAATGTTGTGTCAGAAGATTGGGAAATGTTTGTCCAGAGTAACCTATGCAGAGGGACTCTCCCATCTTGGGACGAGATGTGGGCAACTCTTCGCCAGGAAGAGATCAGACGATAGTCGAAGATAGGTAGCAGTAGAAAAGGGATCAAGGTCAAGGAGGAGGAGGAGGATGTGGCCCTAGCATCTGAGGGAAAGCAGGAGAAGTGGAAGACGAAATATCTCTCCAAGATCAAGTGCTTTCACTGTGGGGAGATGGGTCATTATGTCACCCAGTGTCCAAGGAAGAAGAGTAAGGGAGAGTCTTCTGAAACTAAGGCAGCGCCAGCAAGGGTAGAGAAGGAAGTTTTGACAGACGATGATTGTGCCATGAGTGCACACGCACCACTTGAGTGGAAGTGAGGAGACATCGAGATGTAGTCAGGCGGACTATAGGCGATGAGGAGCAGGATCCTCAAGGTACCCAACCTCTTGGATTAGACCTTGCTATGGGAGCCCCGACGAGGAGTAGCAGGACTAGCTGAGTGGGTAGAGACAGATGCGAATGGAGCAGTAGAGAGAGCTACAGTGCAAGTGTCTCGAGATAGTGCAGAGCTAGCAGGCTGCAGCAATGCAAGAGGCACAGGATTGTTGTACCAGTGTAGGAAGGCACAACGAGGTGTGCAATGGTGCGAGATGCAGGGAGTTGTTGCAACAGCATAGAGGTTAGCGAGAGGGAGCACTTGTCAGTGGCAAAGCGAGCTTCAGCATCAGTGGGTGTTTCTAGGCCAACAGGGAGGTCAGTTTGGAGATCAGTTACTTACTTCTCAGTCACTGAGTTGCAGTGCAGCAGTGGGCAGCACGATGCAACATGATGAGAGGAGGTGCAGTGCAGATGCAATGTTGGGAGGAAGGACCAGCAGCAGCACGGATGCAGAGGGAGATATCGTACAGATGCAGTAGTGGAAGTGGCAGAACCATGGGTAGCAGTACAAGATGCAGCAGTGCAAAGGATATTGGGCAGAAAGGCCTAACATCGGCACAGGTACCAATGTCGGATTATCAGAGTAATATTCAGTGAGGAGTATTACTAGAGCACAGTCCTTGCTAAGAGGCAGTGTTGATTTAGGGTAGCATCCCATGTGCTCTAGCCACAAAATTTGGTGGAGACGTTGGGGAACATGAGATCTCCAATACCTAGAAAAGGTTTGGGCAAATTCTAAACAAATCAGGAGATATTAAAATAATTAATATTTTTAATGGAGTCCCTAAGTCTAAACTTAGGGAAATTAAAATATTAATGTGTATTAATATGAATCTGTGTTAGACTGGTCCAAAAGACATGGATAAATCCAGATCTAATCTTAGTCATTGATTAGGGACTTAAACTTGGCCGTTGAGATGTCAACAAGAAAAGTATAATAGAAGGCTTGAGGGTCACTTGTAGAACACACCAGAGTGATCAATCATTCTATTATCTAGAGTGGGGTTTGCTAAGAAAGATAGAATTAGTGATCGAGAGAGTAGCTGAGGGGCATTAAGTACAGAGAAATAGAGAAAGCAGAGATTGTGCCGGGAGAGTAGTGCAGTAGCCAAGGAGAGTGACGTGGAGCCAGCAAGGGCTCACGCAGGGCCACGCAAAGGCAGCCAAGTGCTACGAAGAGCACCAGAGAGGCCAGTGTGTTTGACGCAGAGGCCCAGAAAGCTGATGCCGAGACTACTGGGGCTGAGACAAACCAAGAAAGGTTGATGCAGGGCTAGCATGAGATAGAGAGGAGCTGACCCAGTCCATATTGGGTAGATGTTGGGGTTGCAGAGCAGTTTTGTGTTGAGGAGCTTCCGGAAGGATTTTCCAGGGTTTCAGCCAGGAGATTTCTCTCAAATTTTGAGGTATAGCTACTAAGGAAATTTTCTTTTGGGTAAGCCAGTTTCCGCACCCAGATTGTACTCTGATATTGCTTAATAAGAAAAACCTCATATAGTTGCACCAGTTTTCCCACATTGGGTTTTTCAGGGGACATTGGTCCAAAAATAATGGTTTCATGTGGTGTGTTTGTTCTTATTTCTTTTAGTTGAAGGTTTGTAATATGTTGAGCATGCATTGGTGTTTATTTTTAGTATTTACTTTGTAAATAACTTGTTAAAGAAGAATAACAAGTAGGTAGGAATAAATCAGAAAAAGTGCATGAAGCGTTTCTAAACTAAGTAAACTTAGAAACTTAAACAGTAAGGAGTTTGGTATTGGAACTTAGCCTAATAAGGCTGTTGATACTAGACATTTCTTGACGCAGACGAACCAACGAGATTTTGAACCTATTGGTACTAGACATTGCTTGATCCAACAGGATCAACAAGGTTTTGAATAACGCCAGATGAAGGTTGGTTCATACCAAGCATGTGAGCCTATAAGCCACTCACATTGGTGGCACCTGACACCATAGAAACATTCAAGTTTTGCCCCCGAGGGGGTGGTACAGCATGGCCACTGACCAGAGGGATGGAGGAATTGACAAAGACATTCCTCGAGACCGCCAGTTGAACCGGACGAGTAACTGGGATGGACGATACAAGAGGGTTCAGAATGGTGGGTTGCACTGGGACTGAGGTAATGGGCTGTTGGGAGGTCGAGTTCACAACGAACGGACCTGTAGTAGGCATGGCGTCGGACGCTCAAACATGGTTATGGTAAAGTGATGAGGCACTAGATGTACCTAAAACCGACTATGCCAAAGACACATAGTTAGGCGGCACACTGATGGGAATGCTCCCTTTATAGGGGAAACCTTCAGGAGGAAAAGGATGTTCTTCCTTCTTGACATTGTGTGGAGTAGAAACTTCTAACTCCTCTGGAGAGGTGACTGAAGCATTGCCTTCGGGTTCTGGGAACAAATGACGATGAACGACTGAATAAGTACGAGGGGATGATTCCAAAGGAACACCCGGGTGATTGTACAGACTGTACGGATGCTGCGGTGATATCACAACAGGGTCAAAAAAAGGATTCGGAGGATAGATAACCAGTCCAAGCTGATCATCAGTGGTCAGCGAACTCTTATGAGTTTGAACAGGATTGTCCAGAGGACGAGATGACAAAGGTTGTATGATCAAAACAATTCTGAGCTCAACACCTTGGTCCTCGAGTGACTCTCGTAATTCAAGAAATGACTCCTTAGGCAATCTTTCAGACGAAGGAGAGGAAGAGGAACTAGGTGAACTAGATGGTTCAGCCGTGATGACCTTGTCTTAGCTAACAGGAAAATAGAGAGATAAACTTCAAGGCCTTAAAATGTTCTTTAAGGGAAGCTCACGATTTGGTCTAGAAAGGACTAATAGGATGTTATCAGATCGTGGGCAATCAATTTATTAAGACACATAAATAGACTGGTGCTCTTTCATTTTTTAAGAGTCGAGAAAGAAACAAAGATGACTCTATCGCTTTCGATTGGAAATGAGCTCGAATGATCTTTTAAGTTTGATGAGTAAAAAAGATCAAATGACTGCTTTGGATGATCTAGGTAAAAAGGATTACTAGACAACCGTGAACTACAGAATACTTCCCAACGAACTGAGAAGTACGAACAAGAAATCTCCCTGAATGCTATGTTTGATGTATCACGTTTGCAAGGCGGCCAACTCGAATTCCTATGGATAAAGGAATGTAGCCTAGAGGGGTCTCCTATTATATACTCCACGGTACGGGGAGCACAAATCCGTACTAGCATTGTCTAAGGCCGAAGCTAATGACAACTGCTAGGTTTAAAGATGTCAGAACATGTCTCTAGCCTAGATCTTCTAGATATGATCGTTAGATTTCAAATACTCTTGAGTTATGTCTCAGTTTCCAAGCCTTAGCGATGTGACTCAAAAAACTTACATGCAACTAAATGAGACAAGACCCTTTCAATTCGATGAATTGTTTACACTAGAGAGGGTAGAAAACACACAATCAAGTGCAAACAACCAAGCAACTGAAAGAAAAATGATCTTTCACTACTTCACTTTTGAGAAAATAAAATAATGAAAAATACATTCCAATTCCTAATTTCTTGACAAGTACATTTCTAGCAGTCCTTCCAAAAGTAAAAAAGAGTTCTTTTTCGTTTCAAATGCCAATGTAATCCTAATCTTTAATAATTCTGACTACCATAGCATACTGATGCAACAAGCTAGAATTCCATAATTTTTCATGAAACGAAGAAATAATTTTTTCGCATACAACACTTCAATGAAAAAGTTTTCGAGGCAATTAGCTCTTCAAGCAAATGAAAACACGAAAAAAGAAACTTGTTCAGACTAATGAAACACCGACTTTACCAAAAACAAGACAAACAATGTGATCCATGCCAGAAAAGAAACGTTTAGACAAGCAAACGAAAACTTTTCAAACTTGTGTAATGGAGATCAAAGCCGTAACATGACTCCAAACGAAATGCAAGGAGTAAGTACACCAACAACTCAACTTAATGAGTTCACAATCAACTAAATGGATGACAATCTATATGCCCCAGTGTCACTAACCATCCAATGACCCAAGAAGTCAAGAAAAAAAGATGACAAACCAACAAGCAAACAAAACCAAAAGAAACGCAGCTTTCTCGTCAGGGAGAAAATGATCTAAAAGGCTTACGAGGTCGAAATCATGAGAGCAAAACACACTGGCCAAGATTGGGGACAAACCCTAATCTTCACTTACAGGCATCGACGCAACTGTCTAACTGACAACAAGCGCCAGAGGGAGGTCGACGCGACTGTTTCTCAGCGGAGGGAGCCAAGAAAAATAAAAAATAAAAATTTAAACCTGGGACCAGATCTGCTACTATGAATTTCAACCTCAGACCAGTAAGCAAAGGAAAATAAATAGAACCAAAGGGAAAAAGTGGAAATATAAAAGTCCACACAAAATCATGAAATCTCAAAGAAGAAAAACAGAAGGATTGGCTCCCAAGTATGGTCACCAATTTGTGGTGAAATAAAATTATGAGTGCAGACACAGACAATTCCTCTAATCCAATAATGGGCCTAGCCACAACTGATACATTCTATGGAATATTTCCTTAGTTTAGAACCAATTAAGAGGGCCTACCTCTTAGTACGCTTATCCTATTTGATGATGTCCTTGCTCGCTTGCTCTAGCTATCTCCCGTTTCCTTCTTCAAACACCTTAAACAAGTAGACAACAACAAACAGCAACCGTGATGATAGAAAAATTGTAATTCAACCTACTTAACAAGTCAAGGAACATTAAGCCATGAACATGTAAGATGACACATCATGTAGGAAATCAATCGATAGTTGCATATATATATATATATATATATATATTGAATCAAGAAGTGATTACAACCATTGTCTTGACGTTGTCGTTCTCCTCCGACAAAACCAGGTCCCCACACACTTTTGTTAGCATTCCATGATGGCCTCAAAAATAATAGTTTTAAGGCTCTTCCCTTTAGGCTTCACACTAAACCAAATTCAAACTTCTCCCTCACACAACTAGAGAGCTAAAACTATGAATAACTTGTTGTTTACTCCAAACTTAATTAGCACTAGCACACCAACATTAACACTAGCTTGTGCTTAGGAAAAAGGGAAGTTTATATAGCATGAATGGATGAGAGATGGATCCTCTTCTCATGGGAGAGGCCTTATCTCTTGAGGTAGTTCCATAATTATAGGGGAAAGGAGCCCAAATTGACATCCTTGACCCTATCCAGCCAAACACATCGCTGAGATAGACGATCTAGTCTCCAACACTAATCTATTATGATGTTGAAACCGACCCTCCCAAAACTGAACTGAAATCAATCACTGCACCTGTGAATTCTGGTTGAATCCACCAAGGAGATGAGGTGGGTTTTTGTCCGCTCTCACCAAGATCACTCGAGGGTTTCTGTCTCGGGGCTACTGTTGAAGTAGAGAACCGAGTTTTCAAACCTATCCACAAGAAGAAATCACAAAACTAAGATACCCTCCAATGGCCTCCTCCTCCTCTTTTATAGATTTTATGGATCCCTCTAGAACCTCCTATTTTATTATTATTTTAATCATGGAGCACTTTTCCCTCTATTATTTCCATTAAAATATTATTTTTAATGCAGAAAAAGGGTAAATTGGTCACCATGTCTCCTCAAGTCACTAAAATTCACTTCTAACCATCCCATCCTGTAGATATTCTTGTTCGGGTTCCAATGAGCTATTACATTAAGGTGTTTTGTTAAGTATTCCTCCCAGAATGCCACCTTAAGCGTAATTAATTGGGTCAGGCCCAATAATAACTCTTTTTTTTTTAAGTTGTCGGAATGCACCAGAACGAAAGGAAAATTGTGTGAATGATGGAATATACCAAGAAAATGACATCCAATCTCATAGAAACTCCTCAAAACCCCTCCAAAAGCCTCTAGGTCCACTAATGATACCAACCTACACCTGTGACCTGTCTGCCCCCAACTCTGAAAGTCCATCCTACACATGTCATAAGGAATAACAGAAAAAGGAACATTACAAATCCTCACGCCCCAGGATTGCTTGCCCTTAAGAAATCCAAACATGTGGCCTAATGCAACTAAGACCCAATGCCTAGATCCCATGTGAACCACTAGGTGTTGCTCTGTCTTTGTGTCAACCCACCATGAATGGACCCCTCAATTCCTAGATCGCAGACCAATCTCTGACTGAAACTACCGTCAACAGATCCTCTAGGATCCCCATGCCACCAGGAACAAGTATCAAGGTTCCATGGCTCCTACTGTGCTATAACTCCAACCATGAGTGCTGCTTCATCCATCATGTACCAACTCATCACCTCTATCCAATACAACCCTTGGCACAGGCCAAGGTCAATCTCACCATGTTGATGTTGTGTTGAAATACTAAAGAGTGGTCAGCCTACATCTTGCTGCCAATTGAAGCATGTAGTATCCCTCACTTCTAAGGGCTCCTGCAGTATAATTCTTATGATTAAAAATGATACTCCATCAATAGGGTACCATCTCATGATCTCTTGCGAATCCAATGCATGGATGCCTATGTAAGGAACAAGTCTACTAGGTTGATATGGGTCCCTACTCAACCCAGGAGGCTTTGCGTAGTCGATCAACAAGATCTATCTAAGGAAGCCTAGCCCTCTCTCTATAATAGGCAAAAGTGGGCAAGATGTGCTACAAGCCCTGTCTATATACTCTTGGAGAGGGTTGCGGCATGAAAATACTGCAGCTCTATTAGCTGCCATTGCACCTATCTACACCTCATCAATGGGTAGGCCCAAAAATGGATCCACCACCATCTCCAACAGCTCCTCCCTCCTCTGATCGGAAACTACACACTCCTCTTGTCTACTAGCCTCCTACAAAACTATTGTGCCAAGCTCCAACACCTCTTGATGACAAGTGCCTGCACTTCCTACCACCTTGCTGGTTGTCTATACATTTGTCCACTCCTCATCAATGGTTGGCCCTAAGGATGTCTGCTCATCCACCTCCATCATGGGCTCAACATGAGCCACCAACTAACTCTCCAAAGATGGCCCATCATGCATATTGTGTCCCACTATGTGTTGCTCATGCTAAATGGGAATAAGTTGTTGTTCGTCAATCTCATCTACCAAACATGTTTGCATCCTTGAGTTGTTGTCAAAAACCCCCTGGACTGCTCATGCTCCTCAAAGGTGTCCATGGACTCAACTATAGAAGGACCCTCATCTTGAAAGTCAGAAGGAATCTCCTGCCGATCTCCCTGTCGTCTCCTTAGTGTCACCAATGCACAAGAGGTTAGGTCTCCAAGGTCCCTTGTAGATGAAGCAAAGACCCCTCCTCCTCAGCTCATTCTCGCTACATGATCTACCAAACCTAAGCAACTCCTCCCTGGTCAACTGTCTTCTGAACAACTCAATGTTCTGCTCAACCAACATTTCGGCTAGTTCATAAGAAGCAGGTGAGACCATTTGTTCTCTCCTCCAAATGGTCAACAATCTAGTCTACAACTCCCTGCAAATGGCATCACGACCTCCCATACATGAAGACAAAATGGACTGCATATGTGTTGCGATGTCAGGATGATGTTTTCTAATGCAAAAGAAGCATTGAAACATCTAATGAATCAAGCCATCACACACCGGATCAAACGTGATTTCATTTGTTGTAACCATGGCCATTATTTCTAGAACCTCAAGCTTCTTCCCAAAGGTAGAGCCTGCACTGTTGTCCAAGTCCTGAAATGTCTCTACTATCATCTTGAAAACTCTCCTCATAACATCATCATTGTAAAGAGGTATAGGTGCAGTCAGTCTCATTATGTTACTGAAACAAGTTGCAACAGGAAGTCTAATCCCTTCACAAGGTTCCTCCAAGAACTTCTGTTGTATGAAAGCAAGCATAGCTGGCTTTAGAGCCCAAATTAGTGTCTTCCCTTCCAACTGGCTTACTTTGGAAAGGAGTGCATCCATTCATCTAATTTGAAGAGGACTTTCCATGTGACATTTATGTGTTTCAAATTTGTCCCAAGTGTAAGGATTTTGTGTCCAATCTTCGATTCCTTTTGCAAATCTCTTGGCTGCTCATGGTTAAGGATGGCATTGATCTGTTTTGAGAAAAGTTTGTTGTCTTGCTTGGGTTTCTGGTCCAATGATGCATGGTGGTTTAAAATTTTTATTAATGTGTTGGTCAATCTTCTTAATTCATTCATGAGTGTCGTGAGCTTCTCCATGGTTCAGTTTAATGAGGACAGTACATCACGCTGACTTATACAAGACTCAACTGTTAGCAAAAAAGAATATGAACAATTGACTCAATACCCTAGAAAACATAAACTCAGACTCATTCAAAGACCATAACTAATTCGACATTCACTTTGTTTCAAACCTGACACATGAAGCATGTTCTGACTCTCCAACACTTAATGCAATCTACTACACCACCCAGACTGACAGTCCCTCATATGGTACTTAGCCATTGTATGCTTAATAGTACAACTCTTTCCCCTAACAACCCTGGCTAGAAAACTTTATGCAAATGAAAAGGTGATTTGAGTAACCTTGATTGCTCATAAGCATCCACACATTAAAACAACAATATATTTAATCACTAGAAATAACTCAGGGATGTTGGTAGCACACACAAAAAATAGTTCTAAGTTTATATCGTTCAAAATATAGGAGCCTGGAAAATACGTTGTAGTTTATCCTGTCCTTGCTATACTCGTCCAAGGATCAGTCCAAGCACACAACATTAACTCGACAATCTATTATGCCCAGAATCTTGCTCTCAGAGGTAGCGCATGCAGAATAGAGCGGGCACCAATTGCATCTAGTACTTTGAGAAACCCCACAATCTCTGTATTATGCTAGAAGACGCTCAGAAATAAGCCATGCACGTTCAAAAATAGATTTGCAATGGTAGTTACCTCAGAATTTTGTAACTCGAGCTCTCTCAGAACAGAACCTTTCCAAAATGGTAGGGGGTTAATTCATAATTCATTTCTTAGTGTGGAATCAAGCTTCAAGAGTGCAAGTATGGTGACCCTAATCCCAAGGAAAAATGTGGCCAAACAATGGACATATGACCCCCACGCAATACTAATTCGTCCAACAACTAACACGCACAACCAACAGCAACACGAATTCAGTTTTTTATTCAACGCAAGCTGCCTTCAATCAACAGTAAAAGGGAAACTCAACTCTTATATATACTTGGATCTTTGCAAGAACGATGGTGTTAATCTAGGTTGTCCTTGATGTCAATATGGCAGTGTTTGCGATGAAAAAATCTTGTGAAATGTGAGGTTGCCCATTGATCATGATACTGCTCATGGAGGATCCAAGGATTGAATACAGACATAATAGAAATAGTGGAATTGAGGAGGAAATATATTGGAAGCCATCATAGAAGAGCTATCAGAGCAATGTATCGGAAGTCATAGGGGTGAAGAGAAGCCACAGGAGCGACAATCCAAGACAAAGCAGATATATCGCATATTCCAAGAGTAAAAGCAATATCAAAGGAAGGAATAAACTGTGGAAACCTTTTAAAAGTTCACAGCGCATAAACCGGAGGAGTTAACATATCATATCAACGGGTTCTATTATATGCCACCACACAAAACCCCCAATTGCGATTTGATATGTGGACCCCATTTCTCCATTAAAATACTTCATTATGTTATATTGCTCCATATCATAACTTTCATATCACAAGTCTTAACAGGATATAGTAAAATGTCGATTGTGATATGTACTATGAACCCGATGGTTCCATTATAATACACCTTAATACTATATTGCATCTGTCGTATGAACTTTCATATTGCAGTTCATAAAGGTCATGATAAAACCTTTGATTGCAATATAATATTGCGGACCCACTGCACCACTATAACATGACTTTATGCAATATCGCATCTGCACTATCGCTAGTTTCTAAGGGATGTCAAACCACTGATTGCGATAAGGTTGTGGACCCAACAGATTTATTAACAATTGCTTAAGATCATATCACATCTGCTTCGTTGGTAGTTCAGGAATCGTTATGTTATGTGCAAACCTCTGAAAATTGTGATTGTGGGATTGAAGAAATAACTCTGATGTTCATGAATGTTGCGATTGCGATTAATGTGATAATGTTGCGGTTGTGATTGTGATTAATGTGGACCTCCATGTGGGTATAGCCTTGGATGAATATTAAAAAAGGGGCCTCTCCAATAAAATCTTTTAATGTGCAAACTCATAAGTCGACCTCTCCTCCCAATGAACGTGTCATTTGGTTATTGGCAAAACTTATATATATACAAGTTGAAACGCTTCACTTCAAGCTACGGATTTCATGCATCTAACACACAGAAGAAGTAACAGTTCACAACTCGTGAAATGAAGAAATAGAGAAAGCCAAAGGTCGAGTGGGAAGGAAGGAAGTCGAAAGTCCAACAGGAAAGAAGGAAGCCGAAGGTCCAAAAATTATGTTGATTGGGTTAATCTTTGAAAGGCTTGGACCTTTGATGAATTAAAAGAAGTAAAACCTCAACCTAAAGAACAGTTTTTTTGTGAAGATCTGTTTGACCTCGAACTAATGAAGTAAGATTTCATCAGTCATCAATTGAAGGGAGCAGTGGACAACACCAACATTGAAGTATTTGTGAGTTCGTTCCTTGGAAGTAAGATACCACGACAATCACTCCTAAAGCAATTACTGCGACAATAAGAACAGAGGCTCAAAAATAGAGAATTGCTTTTGTGCATACATTGAGGCTTAGCACAGATATCTTGTTGGAAAGCTTCAGCAAATCTTGGAAACATTATTGGAGATCATGATGCCTATTTGAAATCATCATGAAGTAACTTTGCAGACTCTATTTGGGCAATATGAAGAGTTGTGAAGACTCTTTCATATGAAGACAGGTTGTCATTGATGTAGCAATGAAGTTGTAGATAGACATAATTCAGTGAAGAAGATTTTGGGAGCAGAGAATTACTATCAAACATATTTAGACAATATATAGCAGAGGGTCGGAGCCCTTGGGGTTGGTGCCTCAGAATTGGAAGGATTGGTGTCCTCAGTGTTAGTGCTCCTAAATCCAAGGTTGGTGCCTTGACAAGATAGGGTCGGAGCCCTTCGGGTTGGTGCGTTAGAATTAGAAAGATTGGTGTCCTTGGAGTTGATGCTCCTAAATCCAAGGTTGGTACCTTGACAAGATAAAGTCAGAACCCTAGAAGCTGGTGCCTCACAAGAGACCAAGTTAATGCTTGGTAAGAGGTTGGAGCCCTGGTAATTGAAGATCGGTGTCTTCATCAAGGGTTGGAGCTCTATATATTTTACTTTATTCATTATAAATATTATATTAATAAAAACATTTGTTCATCTTTCTTATTTTGTATTTTAAATATAATTGATTTAACTGGTATAAATAAAAATTGGAAAAAAATACTCATCACCCCATTTTCAGTATTTCCAACATAGATCAATCCATTCACCCAAAGCGTAGATTCAATACACTGGATTGATCAGTCGCTAGCTCTATCAATAGGCTACTGCGCAACTTAGCTTGATGTCAATCGCACTCAATGATTGCACCATACACACGGGGACACCAAAAAGGGACAAGGATACGCTTTCTGGCACCTATAGGTTCCAAGACTTGCTTTCTCCACATGAAAAATGTGGGCCCCTTCATGTGCAACGTTCTCATATATGCCAGTGGTGTCGGCAACTTCATAGACCAATATTAGAAGTAATTACGTTCCACGTTTTGAAGCAAGCATCCACGACTCAATGCTTTCTCTTTTCCATGCACACCTTCGTGTTCTCACCGATTGTAAAATTCCGCTATAGGTATTGATTGAGATCTCATGCTCTGGCTTTGTACCAAACCCATGTATCGCACAGGTATCTAATGCGGATCAATTCCAGGCATCAATCGCCGAGTGCGCACTAAACGCCACCTGAGTCTCGGCTTCTGCAAGATGAATAGTGGCCTGCAAGATGAATAGTGGCCATTCAATTAATAGTGGCTTCTACGATTGAAACTTTGAAAATTTTAATGCGGCCAAATGATTTCGACTTTGTCAAAATGAATTACAACATATGGAAAACTTAACACGAATTTCCAGAAACCATAATCCTCTAGCTTCGGCCACGTAATTAACCGTGGCTCAAATTTATTTGAGCCAAACGTCCTTATGAGTCAGGACTATGGGCTTAGAAAATGAATAGTTTGGCTCATAAATTTTGTTAGGAAGAATTACCACAGATTTACATGATGGGAAGGAGCCCAAAAAGAACACTACACTGTCATTAAAGAATAATACTTTCGAGAAAACTCTCAATCACAAGAAATCGGGCAAGAAAGAAACAACTCTCAAGACAAGTAGGGGGAAAGCCCCGCCCAATAAAAAAAGAGTAAACTCGACAACCCCTCAAGCATCAATAGTTATGAGGATTTGAATACCGCACAAAAGAAATTTTCATTTAACAGCAAAGCAGATCTCCTAGACCAAACTTCTTCTTCGACTATCTTCAAAAGAATGAACACAATAAACCGTGAAGCTAAGACACCAATGTCCCAAGAACTAGCAGAGATGAAGGAGATGCAAGATAAAGAAAGTTGGAAGACCGTGGAAAAAAAAGAAAGCTACAACACCAATCTCGCCAAGAAAGACGAGGAACCAGACAATTAGAAACTAAGAAAATTATAGGTCCAATAGACCAATTTGGTCTCAGTGGACGTCAACCACCACCATCATCATCATCATAATTTCCCTTGATAAAAATTTATTTGGTATATGCCGCTTTTAATCATTTGATTCCCCGTTAAAGGTAATGGTCTAATTTTTTGCAATGGTGATTAAGTGGAGACAAATTAGGAAGAATTTGTCTATTGTTTGAAAATAAAATAAAAAATTGTAAAATGGAAAAGACAATTTTCTTTTAGAATGGTCAGGAATTTTTAATTTTTTCAAAATAAAATTCTAACTTTTTCTGAAGTTGATTTGTAATACAAATTTTAGGTTAGCAGGAACACCGGCTCTAATACCACTATAAAGTCTCAAACAGGATAATTGACTAATTTGCATAAATATAATTCAACTAAATTTCACCATAAAATTTACTATTTGATTAACAAAAGATTGTCATGTAAAATATAACAAGTAGAGTGCAAACAATTCAATAACACAATGAGTAGAAATAATCTCATCTTTCATTATAATAAACAATTGAAAGATTATACATGATGATATAGTTGAAATAACTAAGATAGACATTTTGATCTCCAACACTGATCTGCTCTGATGATGAAACCGACCCTCCCAAAACTGAATTGAAATCAATCACTACACTTGTGAATTCTATTTGATTCCACCAAGGAGATAAGGTGGGTTTCCGTCCACTCTCACCAAGATCACCTAAGGGTTTGCATCTTGAAGTTATCGCTGAAGTAGAGAACTGAGTTCTCAAACATCTCCACAAGAAGAAATCACAAATCCAAGATATCCTCCAATGGCCTCCTCTTCTTTTATAGATCTGATGGATCCCTCTACAACCTCCTATTTTATTATTATTTTAATCAAGGAGCACGTTTCTCTTTTATTTTCATTAAAATATTATTTTTAATGTGAAAAAAGGGTAAATTGGTCACCATGTCTCCTCAAGTTACTGAAACTCACTTCTAACCATCCCATCATGTAGATCTTCTCATTTTGGCTCCAATGAGCTATTACACTAAGGTGTTTTGTCAAGTATTCCTCCTGAAATGCCACCTTAAGCATAATTAATTGAGTTAGGCTCAATAAGAACTCTGTTTTTTGAAAGTTGTCGGAATGCACTAAAACAAAAGGTAAATTGTGTAGATGATGGAATATACCAAGAAAAATCCATCAAACCTCATAGAAACTCCTCAAAACCCATCCAAAAGTCCCTAGGCCTGCTGATGACACCAACCTGCACTTGTGACTTGTCTACCCCCAACTCTAAAATTCCATCCTAACCATGTCATAAGGAACACCAGAAAAAAGATCATTACACGAAACTTTGTGGAGAGGCTAAAACACATGAGTTTTCCAAAATCCATAAATCATTTTTAGAAATTCCACCTAGAGGTGGCTCAATTAAATTAATTGACCATGATTAAAAATTTCCCGAGTCTAACTTAGGAAAAATGAGTTAATTATTAGAAATTAATTGAGAAATGTGTGAATTATCTAGAAACTCACACAAATCAACTTAGAGATAATCTCAACCATTGATTAAGTTTTAATCATGGTTTTTGAAGTCTCAACTGAAGATTATAAGAAGAAGGTGATTGGTAGATGGAGGATACACTTTGGAGAACACTTGAAGGTGAGAAGCACTTGAGAGTGTGACCAATTGTAGACACTCAGTGATCTAAACAAATTGATTCTCTAGTGCAGGTGACTTAGTAGGAGTGATTAAGTCAGAGATCGAGTAGCAAAGTGTTAAAAGGGAAAATATAGTGATTCTGAGGAGGATTTCTAGTTCCGGAAGAGGCAAAAGTGATTGATTGAAGTATTCCACAGCGCAGTTAATCCAAATCAATCACAAGGGTTGCGTAGAATTACCTGACAAGTCACAGTTACAGTTGTGAGTCATAGGTTGGATAGATAGTTGAGCTTCTAAAGGTTGTACTCAAAATTCACTGTTGCATAATAAAATAAACCCTCAGTTGTTGCTTCGACTTTCCCACATTAGGGTTTTTCTGGGGACTTTTCTCCAAAAACGGTTGTGTTAATTTTGTGTGTGTGTTAGCATTTCTTAGTTCCTATTTTTCTTTTGCAGTATTTTGTTTGGTGAAAAAATTACAGTGTGATTAATTCGATATTAATTATAAAAATTCTTAATCAGTTAGGAGAATTAATTCCAGTTATTGCATTTCAAGGGAATTTTCACATGGTATCAAAGGTTATTTGATGGACAGGAATCTCAGGGGTGAAGGAAAAATTCACAGATCAAAGGGAGCTGCAGTACGGATTTTTCGGAGGGTCGCATGGGTTAGCTCAAAACAACCGTGAGAAAACTTGCGAGATTTTCTTGTACATACGCGCAAATTGCGCGAGTACGGAAAAGTCGTGAGTGCGGTGTAGGTAGAGCAACAACAACTCAAACCCTTGTAAAGAAGATTATTGTGTGGCACAAAGAGTTTGTAGTAGTTCGCTAGAGTAGATTCAGTGTCGGGGGAGAAAGTGCACACACAGAGGGAATTTCTCTTAGAGGGTTTCTAGTTTAGAAATCCAAATTTCCAGTTGCAATGAGCAATAGCTACAAACATATTTTCTCACTCCAGAACGGAGTGCAAGTAGCAGATTCAGGAGTCGAGCAAGTGAAAGAGGGAGATTTTTGTTCCAGTTTTAGAGATGGCCACAGTTGGGCTTAGAGATCAGGATAGGTTGGAGGGAGCCTCCAACTATGTCATCTGGAAGGCTAGGATGTCCTTCCTACTAGATGAATTTGGCCTGAAGACCTATGCAAAGAGTTTTGTGGTGGTACTGAATGATGTAGATCAACTGAAGGAATACAAGATAGAAAAGGTGAAACAAACGATCTTGGATGGAGTTTAGGACCATATAGTTTCACATATATCTAGCAAGAATACTCCCAAGGAGATGTGGGATGCTCTTGCTCAGTTATATCATAATTATTTTGAGTAGGGGAATATGTTCTTGAAGGAAAAATTGAAAAACCTCGGGATGTATAAGGGTGAAGGCATTGATCCCTTTCTGATCAAAATTCAGGAAATCCGAGACCAACTTGCGGCAACTGGGAGGCGCCTTAGGACACAAATCTTGTATGTTTTGCACTAAAGAGTGTCTCAAAGGACTAGGAGATATTCATCCAAGGCATTTTGGGGCGAGATACCCTACCAAGGTGGGATAAGATGTTGTCAGACTTGCAACTGGAGGAAATGAGGCGAGCTCTATGTTGGTACCATTTCATTGCCATCTTTTTCTTCTAGAAACACCATCATTTGTCTATCTTTCTCTCCCATAGACCCCTCATATCCATCGAAATTGATTAATCAATAACATTATAGTTGTTAGTTTACATTAAAGTTAATTCGTGAATTTTTATGTTAAAAATTAGGAATTTTCAACAAAAAGATTACAGGATGTCATGATTTCCTGTAAATGGTTTATGATGTGACACGTGGCATGGCAGGCAAGCCAAAGCAATGGATAGGAACGTGATCTGGAATGTACATGCATGGTGAAAAATCGATTCAACAGCAAATCAAAAGCTCCTGGTTATGTGGTCAATGTTGGTCAAACCCAGCGTTTTTGGTCACAAAGGCAGCAAAAAGCCATGATTTCCCAAACTGATTTCGTTTTGCTTTTGGAAATCGGTTTAGATTAGAATTTACAAAAATCATCCTTTTGTAAAAGCATAAACATATGCTTAATGAATGTACATTCGATTTATATAGGAGACAAGTAGATAAAGACTGTGTATTGTTTTGTTTCAAGGACGATTACGATTATTATCTCTGTGTATTGTTCCAGAACATAGCTCTTGTATGTGATCTCAATCTTCATAACTTAATTACAGTCACCGTTTTACTCCAATAGTGTTTATGCGTTAACATTCTCGTTGCTTGAGGTTTCTTCAGTGTGCCATTGAAGTGTGGACGGGCCCTACGTGGATTGGTATACTGTTAATTTCATTTCCATAGTGTTTTGAATTTGAATAGTGTGCATAGTGTTTAATGTTATTTCCATGTTTGTGATTTCATCGATTTGATTAAAAATTCTTGCAAATGGTATTCATGGTGATAGCTTGAAGATTTGATTGTTAGATCATTGAACCATATCTTGTAAAAGATTTAATTGTTCGTTAGATTTTAAAGCATCTCCATAGACTCTGTTTTCATGCATTTAAAATTTAGTGTGCTTTTGATTTTTCATGAATGCTTAAGTGTTATCTAAAAAGAGCTTTTGTGCATACATCCTTGTAAGAGGGTTGAAAACTCAGTCTAGCAATACGCTGTATCTTTAGGACAGTTAGATAAATTAGGTGATCTGAGTGTTAAGGTGATAGGAAACATATTTTAACCTCCTGTAAAGGAGTGTTGTAGCCTATCACAGTGGACACTTAGTTAGGAATCATTTTATGTCTATAGACTTTAGACACGTGCCTCTAAGTTTACCTACCTTGGTTGATATTAAATC
The DNA here is from genome assembly GCA_000404065.3 of Pinus taeda. Classification (NCBI taxonomy): domain Eukaryota; kingdom Viridiplantae; phylum Streptophyta; class Pinopsida; order Pinales; family Pinaceae; genus Pinus; species Pinus taeda. The sequence goes on from APFE031185572.1 coordinate 102,467, forward strand.
TAGTCTAATCTAGCACCCTAGATTGGCCACTACATTTTGGCGTCGTTGCCGGGGAGGCGCAGTTAGAGGATTTCGAAAAAAAAAACAAAATATAAAAAAATTAAAACAAACAAAAACACAACATATATTTGATTTTAATTGTCATTTTAGAAGTCATGTTTGCTTATGCCTAGATCTAGAGATAATAAAGGTAGATCCATAAAAACCCCCCATCCAAAAACTAACCTACCACCAGGAGCAGACCCTTTAGGAAAAATTGAACACACAACACCAGCTGAGGAAGTCACCATACAAAAATTAGAGGATAAACACAAATCAAGCCAAAGACTTACACTTTTTGAGAGACAAATCCTATTGGCACACGAATCATAGAAGAAACATCTCCCTGAATCCTCTACAAAAAGAGAAAGTAGAAAAATAACTCAACAATCTCTAGAACAACTCTTTGGAACAAGTGACACTAAACAAGCAATTAAATCACTAGAGGAATCTATAAAAATGGCTGAGGAAGGAGGAGGATCAGCAAGAAGACCCACTCCTGAACAACAACAAGATCAAAGAGAGGAGGAAGAGTCAACCTTTAAATTTCCTATTCATGAACTAGAAGACAATCATGGTGAGGAAATAAAAATGAAAAACATACCTCCTTCTGTGTTACCAAACTTTTATGGCATGGCTTCAGAAGATCCATATTCATTCTTGTTTGAGTTTGACATTGTATGTCGAACATATGGTTACACAGATGATGCCCATAGGCTTAGACTCTTCCCAGCAACATTAAAAGTATCAGCACTAAGATGGTTCATGGGACTTTGGTGAGCATGCAATAATTGATTGGGATGGCATGAGAAGAATATTCCTAAAGAAATACCAACCCTATTGTAGATCAAAAGATTCTAAAGATGATATCTTTAGGATGAATCAACAAGAGGATGAAAATCTAGAGGAGTACTTAGAATGATTTGCTTACAATTTACAAAAATCAAAACATCGATCCATGACTCTTGATCTCATTCGAACAATATTTTTGAAGGGCATTCGAGAGGAATACTTAGATGATCTTAATTTGATGGGAAAAAGTGATATTTCCACCTTACCTTTAGAAGAAATTGTTGATTTATGTGAAAAGTATTCTAGGAGCAAAGCCAAAATTGGAAAAAGAACCATATCATCCAAAGCCACAAAATCTGCTTCAGCAAGTGTCACAAGAGCTGAAATAGGAAATTTGTTAGAGGAATTCAAAACAGATCTATTGAGTACCTTAGGAACTCAAATTGACACTCTCAAAGCTAAGAAAAGACAAGAAGATGAAGATCAAATGACGGTTGTCTTTTGTCCAAAGTGTCGGAAGAAACATGCCTTAAAAGACTGCCCATTAGAAAACATTCAAGTTTGTGCCTTTTGTACTGAAAATCATGATATATTTCATTGCTCTAAAGTCAAGATTTTGTAGAATTGTAATGTGGCAGCTAACACAGATATGGAGAATGTGTATTTCATGGGCGCAAAGAGACCATGGCAGCCAAGACCTCCACCTCAAGGTATGTTCCCAAACCAGAATTTGTAATTTCCTGCACATGATCAGATGTATGCTCAGAATTAGTGGAATGTACCCATGCCATGGTAGCACCAAAATTACCCACAACAACAATGGAGACCATCTCAGCAATACTCTCAACAATATCAACGATATCCTCAACCATACGAACCATATTCGCAGCCATATCAACAATATCATCAGCCATATTCGCCATATCCTCAACCATATCAGCAATATCCTCAGCAGCAATTTGTTTACCCACATCAACCCCAACCCACTCAACAAGCATTGCCTGCTCCTCCACCAATAAATCCACCACAATTACAACTTCCATCTAACCAACAACCTCCTAGACCTACTCAAATCCCTGCTCAACCTGTACCAAATCCAAATAACGGAGCAGAGGGACCAACTTATAATGTAGATGAGGGACCATCATATCCCACATTACCCTTGCAAAATATCAATTTGAGGTCTAGTAAGGTACTTCACAAAGAATCTCCAACAACTAATAAACAAGAAGAAAACGAAGAAAATGAAAATGAAACTCCAATTCAAAGGAAACAAAATGATGACATCAAAAATAAACAAATGTAACCGTTGCATCCACCACCTTTTCCAGACAGATTGGTCCAAACAAAACTTCCCATGTCTATACCACAGTTTGATGTTTTAGATGAGCTAAAGAATGTATATATAAAAATTCCGCTACAACAAGCCATAAAAGACATTCCCATATATACTAAAGCCATCAAATACCTATGCCTTAAAAAGCCTACTAGGAAAAGAGTTGATCCACAAACTATTCATGTTATTGGACATTTAGTTGGCCTTATGACAAACACCATTTCAATGGAAAATTACGTTGATCCTGGTATTCCTAGAGTAACTAGAATCATTAACAACATACATATTCCGAACACCTTAATTGACCTTGGGGCCGCAATAAATGTGATGACTCTTGAAACAATGAAAACACTCCAACTCACAAACTTGCATCACACAACAATTGTTCTAGAACTCGCTGATAGGTCTAAAGTGATTCCTGAAGGGACTTTGGAGGACATAATTGTTTCACTAGACTCTTGGGAGTATCCAGTGGACTTTTTAGTTCTTCAGCCAAAATCCAATTTAGGAGGACACCCTATCATCCTTTGTAGACCATGGTTAGCAACTGCTGATGCATTCATAGGATGTAGATCAGGTAATATGATCATTTCACGAGGAACTGAAAGAAAAAAACTCACTCTTTACCCATCAGCACAATCACCAACAGTAGCACACAATTTATGGCTTGATGATAAATACAATGATAAGGCAGAAGTTCAATCTGTTTCCAGCATCAACCAAATCTATGATTTTCAAGAACATAATAATGATGATTTGGTAGAATTGTCCCTTTCTCAACCTGATGTTTCCGAAGAATTGAGAAATGACCAATACCATGTTGTAGATGAACTTTTGGCACAAAATTTTCAGGAAACATGCACCATCCATTCCTTGCAAACAACATTTCAGAACATTTTTCCTATCTAATCTATCACAAACATACAGAGCAAGACCATAGAGATTAGTCCAGGAAAAACTTTGAATATTGGCACTCACCTAGACTCATCTCAGGAGGAAAAATTGATTCAATTATTGAGAAAATACTAGAAAGCATTTGCTTGGGACTACACCGATATGCACGGAATTCACCTTGAAACATGCACTCACCATATTTATAGGGATAGTAATATCAAACCAGTGAAGCAACCGTAGAGACGAATGAATCCCATGCTTCAAGATATTGTTAGAGAGGAATTACAAAACCTGTTGAAAGTCAATTTTATCTATCCTATCTCTGACAGTCAGTGGGTATCGCCATTGGTAGTAGTGCCCAAGAAAAATGGTAAGTGGAGGATTTGTGTTGATTACAGACAATTGAACAAAGCAACCCTCAAAGATTATTTCCCACTACCATTTATTGACCAAGTGCTAGA
>APFE031185572.1:117208-171858 GCA_000404065.3 Pinus taeda
AGGGGAAGGGGTCCAAAAGGGAAAAACACAGGCCCAACCTAGAAAATTGCCAGGTTGTAGCTAGAAACTAGGGTTTGTGCGAAAATGAGGAATTTGGGGAATCTCGGTGATGGGAAGCATTTGGTAAGGTACTTTAAGGATAGGGGAAGGTGTATGAACATCAGGAAACAAGTTTTGCCGATGATTTGACCGTCCAAGAGAAATTGCCTTCAAAACCCTAGGAGAGGGAAATGACCTTACCTAGGCGCAACTGAAGCATGAACAAGGTGTAAAATAACTCATTAGACACTGAGATGATAATGAAAACCCTATGAATGACAATAGACAGCTGAATAGTGACATAGATTGGCATTTGGGCAACTTTGAAAAGAGTGAGAGCAAACCCTAGACCTAATGCTAGTGACCAAATTTGCTTGAAGACTCACTGAAATGACAAAATTGACCTACACTCTGAGATGACTTTGTAAGATCATATTGATCCTGGAGGAGCTGAAGACTGAACTAACAGTTCCCAGAGAAGTTTTTGGAGTTATTCGGTCAACCCAGAGAGCATTCGTCAAAGCATTGTGCCAATTCATTTGTTCGTTTAATATGGTTTTCTTTATGATTTGAATTAAATTCTTATTCATTGATTCTGCTAAACCATTTCCTTGAGTATATTAATTTGATGAATATTTCAGAACAATACCATTCTCTAATGCAAAATCATATGGCTTCAATGATGAAAAGTATGTTACATTATCAAACATAAGTGAAGCAGGAATGTCGAACTTGGTGATGATATTCTAATTAATAAAATGGATGACTTCCTCGTCGTTCACTTGCCTAAGCAGAATGGATTTAACTGATTGCGTAAAATAATATTTGGCAATCAGAATGTATCGATGTTTCTTCAACAAGTGGGAGAAAACCTCTCCAATTACATCCAAACCCCATTGTTGAAATGGCTCTTCAACTATGATCTGTTGCAATGGCGTGATTGACCTTTTCTCTCGACTAGTGCACTTTTGAAAAATGTGACACAAGCATAAGCATGTGTGTATTTAAATAACGTCGGTCGCTAATATCCAAATTGCATAACTTTATGTGTAGTAGTGTCCCCTACATAATGTTCGTTGGTTGGTTCATCATGCAAATCTTTCAAAACCTTTTCTAAGTCAGGTAATTCTAAGAATTTCAACAGGACACCATTTTGATGTTTCCAAAAGAGTACATCGTGGACCATCTGATATGATAGTGCATTTATTTGAATAGCCCTCTTTTGCTTTGCTGAAAGATGAAAGGTCAGAGTGCCTTGTTCAAGATAATGTTGTATATCTGCATATCTTGATGATGATGCATCTGTTAAGGTAGCTGAGTCAATATTTTACATGTCAAATTCTTCCTCCCAACTCGATGTATCTTCTTGCCTTGAATTGACTGCCTTCGCTGCGAGTTGACAAATATGGTGGCCTTTACTAGTGTGAACTAGTTCAAACTCTGAATTTCACTCTTGTAGACAACGTCATTTAGTTTTCTCTTCATTCACCCAACTCTTTTTTTCCAAACAATTACCTAACCACTGGATGAGGATGAAATACTATAACATGACTCTTCAAAATATAAGGCCTAAAGTGTTTTACCACCTTATAAACTGCACAAGATTTCTTGTCCATGGAAGGATAGTTCAATTCTGATCCTTATAACCCTGATCTCATGAATGAAATCAGTCATTCATTATCTTGATTTTCCTTTTGGGTTAAGATGGTTGCAATTGAAGAATCGAAAGCGAAAGTATATAACAAGAAATCCTTGTTAAAATATGGGTTGTACAATGTTGGAGCATCAACTATGGCTTGCTTTATTTGGGAAAAAACATCCTTTTCTTTGTGGTCCCACTTATATATCGTGTCCTTCTTGATCATTTCCTGTAATAGCTTTACAATCTAAGGAAGTTAATCTTCCCCAAGAAGGATTGCATTTCTTTCTTGTTTATGGGATAAGGAATTTGAGCAATAATTTCAACATGTTCTGTGTCCACTTTGATGCCACTTTTTGATATGATATGTCCTAGGAGGTTTCCCTTGGACACTGGGAAGATATTTTTCTATGGATTCAAAGATATGCCATATTTCCTTCATTGACTGAAGATTTGTTTTAAATGATGCAAATGGTTTAATCTTCTTTTGGAGAAAACCCTTACATCATCAAGATATACTACCACACTTCAACCAATTAATCCTCAAAATGTGATGTCCATTTCCTGTTGAATTGTTGCTCCTACAATGATTAAGCCAAATGGGATCCACTTGAAAGCAAATGTACCCCATTTCATTTGGAACGTAATTTTTAATATGTTAGGTTATGCTATAAGAACTTGTTATAACTTGAAAAACTATCAATTAGAAAGAACATTTATGTTCCAAAAACTGTTTGAAGTATATGTTCCATGGATTGCACGGGATAATTATCCTTATCATATGCTCGGTTGATATTTAAAAAATCTACGCACAATTTGATCTCACCAGACTTATTTCTTACTGGAACCAAATTTGAAACCTAGGCTTAATGTCGAACTTTGAGTAGTATGCGTGCATCCAACAATTTCTTTAACTCTTTCTATATAAAGGGCTCAAGGGTGGGATGAACTTTTCTTAGCTTCTATTGAAATGCGTTGATCCCTTCCTTAATAGGAATCATGTGTTGGATGATTTTGGTACCATATATTTTCAAATCTTCATAAGTCTAGGCAAACATATCCTAGTATTGTTTAAACAATTGGATAAATCTGTGTTGTTCTTGTGGAGAACAGCGTGTGCCGAGATGGACATACTTAGGATTTTCGTTAGTTCCCAAATTGATTTGTTCATACGATAGTTTCAAACTGTAGGTTTTGGTGTTTGGAGGTCATCTAATATGGTTCTACAAGTCATAGAGCCTTTCTAGTGAAACTATGGGATTTCCATTATGTGCGTGGGCTCCTTGTAAGGACTTTTCATTCTCATCCTCATCAATTGTCGCATCCTTAAATATATCAACATTTGTCATGAAATCAAGAATCTATTAATCATCATTAAATACGCGTAAGTTAGTCAAGTTATCCAAAATAAAGGGCTTATAAATAATTTCAATTGAAAAGTTGTCGCTAAGAAAAGTGAACCTAGCAGTTGCCTTTGCTAAAGTATCTGTGGTAGCATTATTTATTCTAGGAACAGATTTAGTATCAAAATGTTAGAAAGAAGAAGCCAACCTCCATACCTCTCACTGGTAATTCTTGAGATTGGGTGAAACACAATGAATCATATTACGTATTTGTCTTGTGAAAATCTCAAAATCACCTATTACCTTTAATCCTTGTACATTAAGGTTAATGGCTTTCTTTAGTCCAAGTATTAGTGCTTCATATTCTGCAACATTTTTGCACTCAAACTCCAAGCGGCAAGAGATCAAGTATTTGTTCTTTTGTTGGTCCATCAAGATATAACCTGCTCCGACTCCATTTTGTGTATTTGATCCATCATACTACAAGTCCAAATTTTAGTAGCAACCTAGTTATTTTCTAAACATAAATTATTTACATCTATGCCACAAATGTCATTATCACTAGTTGGAGGACTAAGAATGAGTTCCAGTTGGATGCTTGATGGTATGACTAATGGCAGAGCATGTTAACATCCAATGTCAAATTCAAGAAAACTATTTCCCAAAATTTCTTGCGCTACGCTTATAGGCTCATTATGTGCCTTCAATTTTGTGACTATATATTTCATTAGAGGCTCACTATTGATTGTTTTCCCCCTTGTATGGAGGCCATCAATGGGATTAGTCTGTTGCAAAGTAGCTTTGTAACTTACTCGACCAGTCCCTACTTAACAATAAACCATAAGCCTCCAGAATGTCTACAATGAAAATGTCGATGAATTTATGAAATTTATCATCAGAAGACAATGGAATCAAAACATTGTTCAGTTCACCAATTACTTGGACTCGGGATCTATTAGGTTGTATAATCTTAACGTTTACCTTTTCTAATTTAGCGTTGATATTTTGAGCAACTGACAAACGCATCACATTTGTGGACATACTAGATTTAACAATACAATTGTGGACATCATAATTAAAAATCCCAAATGTTAATAGAAAAGGATGACAAGAGGATTTTAAATTGAAATTTGCAACATTAACAATAGATTCGAGGTTTGTGATAGTTTTTGACTTACCAAATGATGATACCTTGAAAGTGGCAGCTACTTTGTCTGTTGGAGGCATAGATGCAAAAGTTTTGATGATCAAGTCTCTTTGGCTTGCCAACTTATCTAGATCATAAATAGATATGTTGGCCTGAGCCTTCTTCATATATTCAATAATATTATATTTGATGTCGTATTCCACATTATCTTCCTTGATAGGTTGAGGTATAGAATTACGCGGGGAAGCCTTATTTGTCACTTCAAGTGTGTTGGACTTTCCTTTAGCACTCCTTATAGTGTTCTTAGAAGGTTGGGAACTTCTATATTTGGATTCCAAACTCTGAGTTGGATCATTTAGAGGTAACATCCTCCTCATAAAAGTATTTCTTTGCTTTTTGACCTCTAGCTTAGGTGCTGACCCTTTACTCCTAATGTTGTATTGCTTATGCTACTGTGTAGGAGGAGCTTCACCAACTGCAACTTCACCAACAACTTCTTCTTCACTATTCATGATGGGAACGAAAGTAAAAATGGATTCACCAGTGTTTGTGTTATCTTCTAGTGGGGAAGCTTCACCTTCTTCCTTTGGTGAATCAACTTGTTCCTATGTGGATTGATTGTCAAGAACTTTTTCAACATCGTAGCCATGTTTTATATCCATTATGGGAATGTTTTCGTAGCCTAATGGAATGTACAAAAGTTGTCCATACCCACTACATTGACATTTAAAGCTACATTGGAGCTTTGTGAAGATTGAGTTGGTTGATTAGTGTTTCTCTTAAAAAAGGGCTTGAAAGAATTACTATTGGAAGAGCCCTCATTATTATTTCTCTTTAAATCAGATACTTCATTTGTTAATTTCTTCAAATATTTGGTCAAACTTTCCATGTCAAAAGAATGTTTATCCTTTGTCTTAACAGAGGAGTTTTGGGGCTTCGTACTAGTGCCCTTTGAGTCTTCTTGATTAGAAATAACTCTAATTGCTTTCAAATATTTTTCAACGACTATGGCCTCATCAAAGTTTTAGGAAACGTGCCTTAGAAACTCTGTTAACGAACACAAAAATGTTGCTAAGCAAAGTTGAGGTATAATAGTCCTTCATAATGGAAACCATGTGGTTGCATAGTTGTGGGGAAGTTATTTAAAATAGTGGTGAATCTCTTATTAAAGTCTTTAACTTTCTCCTTGTTACCCATCTTAATATTATTGAGTTCTTTTAATAACATGGTGTGAGTCTCATCATTGAAAAACTTATCCAAAGAGAGCTTCATGAACTCTCTCCAATTATGGATTGAATTGGCCAGAAGGCTATGCTATCATGTCGATGCCTTGTTCTCAAGTGTATATGGGAATAATATGCAGGCTATAGAATTATAATAGACTTCTAACATTCTTAACTACAAATAAAAATCATCAATGTGGTCTCCAACCTTGGTTGTTTTATAAGGATCATATTTTGTTAGGAACTTTTTTGAGTGTTTTGGTAAACGATGCAGGGCGCCTGAAATATCTAGTGGCCCTTGGGCCATCCAATCCAACTATTGATCATCTACCATTTTTCATTATTTTTCTCCTTGTCACTATCTAACCCTGAATATTCTTCCTCTTTGTCATTTGCGTTCTTGTTTTTGTTCAACTCTTCATTATCATTATCATTTAACTCTTCGTTCTCTGGTATATGGATGTTTTCCTTGTCTCCCTCCATATTTTCAGTATCGGGTGGTATCTCATTTCATTTTTTTAAGTATATTTCAACTAAGTTAGCTAATTCATCCAAGGAAGTGTTCACCAGATCTTGAATTGTGGAAACTAATACACCGCCACGAGTTATTTCTCTAGTTGACCGCTTGTGAGGAAAAATTGATGCAACTGGGAGAAATCATAGTTCTTTCACAAACTCGCGTGTGATGGGTTTTAATGATCTAAGTTGATCATATGTAACTTTGTATGCACATTTTGGATTGTGTGGAGGTGGATCTTCTATCTTTGGAAAATTTGATGAAGGTGAACCCGAAAAATTATTGCCTTGCTATGATGATTTGAGATGTGAATGTGGAAATTGACTTACCATGCGCTAGTCTCCTTCCTTCTAGTGCTAAAATGTGTTAACAGTGTTGTAAATTCTACCAATACTAGGGGGTATAAAGTCCCAATTAAACTCTATACCATTTGGAGTGGGAGTCCCATTTGAAATTATGGCCCAACATCCTTTTTGTTTAACTTCATGATATGCCTTGGTGAAGATCAACAATATAAGAGAGAACCAATATAATTTTTGAGACATGTAAGTAATGTTAGTTTTGTGAAATATACAATTATAATGTGCATAAAATACCTCCATGACCAAAGTAAATAACGTGATCCTTTAGAAGAACAATGATAGCACTACTCTAATAAAGACACATAAAGGGAAAGAATCATCAATTGATTTGAAAAATAGTTTTCAAACAAACACGATCATGAAAGAAAATAGGACATACAATCTCAGTTAAGATCAGTATTAAAGACAATTCTAGTTCATTCCCTTCAATACGTGTGACTACAAGCACATACTATAACCAATACAAGAAAATTATTACAATAAGTTTTGATCAATGCACGAAATAGATGTCCGGCTCAAAGAAATTATTCTGATTATGTAGAAGTACTCCAATGCACCATTACAAATATATTTCACTAGTTCCAATAGTGGAACATGGGAGCCACAACTTACTTCTCAAAATAACAATCTCTCCTATCCTAACAATAGAAGCGAAGGCTCTGAAAGTCCTTTTACTTGATCTATAAGGGTCTTTATATAAGGAGTGAGGTGACTCTTCAAATCCCTTGTGACTCTTGGACTTGTTGACTCTTTGGCTTCCATGTGACCTTTGGACTTCTTCGTGAATTTTTATTTTTCTCTTTTCTAATTACAAAATTTATCCGTTTACAAAATTGTGGCCAAAAATAAAATAAATGTATTTATGTGCAAATTTGAGGAAACTCTATTTTTGACACTATGACTCAGAGTTCCTTTGTGATGTGTTGGTACCAAGCCTTCTAGTATGTTTCTATGTCTTTGAATTTGTGGTATCTCTTGCTCGCACTGCATACTGTCCTCCAAAGCATCTGACAATATTGTTTTCGAGCCCACTTGTATATTGTTCCATAACATAGACAACTTCATGTGCATCTTGACTAGTTCAGTGAAATATTGCAAAATAGTCTCCTTGGTTACCTCCAAGTCATCTTGTGTAACCACATGGCTTATGACGTACAAAACCTCCTTCAACTCATGTTTGATGGCATTTATATGTTTCACCTCTCTAGGTGCACCTACTGGAGATATCTTGTGCATTCGAACCAAAGCTTGCAATTTGGAATGAAATTTCATTTAGGCAGACATAGTGTTGGTTATGTGGTTATTGAGTTGATCATAAGCTTGCATATGTATTTTTGTCTCTACTCTGTCCATTTCAGCTTCGACTCTTCCTTTCTTATTCAACATTTCATTGCATTTAGGTATAATTTGGCACCTCATTCCTAGATCATATCTACAGCCATGTGAGATAATCTTGCAATCCTCCATTTTTCCTACAACTCCTTTTGGATTTCCCATTACCTTGTGCAAGTAATCATCTCTTCAAACCTGCTTCATTATGTCTTCCAACTGCTTAAGTTCCTCAAGTATCGTGCATTGCAAACCTTCTCTACTGGAACCTATGGAAGACACCCTCTAGTTTTCAATGAGAAGTTGCTCATTCTAATGCTTTGCATCAGCTAGTTCTTTCTTCAACCATTCAATCTTGAGAGTGAGATAGCCAATGTTCTTTACAATAGCTAGTGCAAAGGTTGCAGCTACTAAAGTGATTACCTTCGGATTGGTCTTTGTGTTTGAAACAATTTATTTTTCTATGTTGATTGAGATTGGTCAATTTGGCTCATTTGGAAAGTACTCCATCTTTTCTTGAATGATTTTGTGCTTGAGTTGATCAAATGAGATATCCAATATTTTTTCTTCTCCTATAGGTAGGATACCCATTTCATTGAGAGGAAGGTGTCCACCCATTAGAGGAGTCAAAGGTTGAATATTCAAAGTGGCTATAATTGGGTCATCTTCCATTGTTTGATTCTCCTCTGCTTGTTCATCATCTATCTCTTGAGTGGTCAACTCTTCTTCCAATTTCTTCGCAAATTCTTCTTCCTATTTCTTCTTCTTTTCTTCCTCGAGTTGTAAACTTGTTTGTTATTCCTCCTCCTTCTGCTTCTTCAAAGCTTCCTCTTGTTGTTCTTCAAAATTTCCTCTTCTTTCTTTTTCTTCAATTCTTCTTTTCTCTTCCTCATGGCCTCTTGCTTTTTCTTTTCTTGCTTTTGTCTCATCCTTTCTTCTTCTTCTTGCCTCTTTATTTTAGCTTCTTCACACTCTTTCCTTCTCTTCACCTCTTCAACTGCCCTTTAATGTCTTTATCAGCTTTGAAATTTTTACTTCTCTCTTTCATAGTCTCCTTCTCTTGTTTTCACTTTAGTTTAGTATTGTCTTAGATATATGTCTCCTCCTAGTTTTCTCCCTTTAGCTCATCTAGAATAATTGTTTGGTTACCTACTTCCCCATTTGTTCTAAATGCTCTAGAGGCATTATAATGGTTCTTGATTTTCTCCTCATATTTCAAGGAGTCCGAAGTGTATTTCCATTTATACCTTAGCTTGGCACAATGTTGTGCATTTATGCCTCTAGGATCACACTGGTGATATCCCATTTCACAAACATGGGTTGCTCTAGATTTGGAATTTCTTCCTTTGTTGCCTTCAAGCTCTTGAAGTTGTATGATCCAATATGCAATGGGAAAATGGGCCATGGAGACTTCTTTGACCTTTGCAATGAACCAAACAATTCTATGGAAAGCTAATAGCTGACCTCTTGGATGACAACCTTATCTATGACAAACAATGACATGAGATGTGGGCTTGTGTATGCGCCAAAGACTCTGTTAAATGTTCCCTGAGGTGATATGAACCAGTCTGCAATATATGTTAGGGCTTCCCTTTCTTGATCTGTCATGCATGGTGCCTCAATGCCAAATACTATTTGATATAGTACTGAGATGAACAGGTCAATTATCATTTTGTAGTTTCCCAAAGTATCTTACAATACATATGCACTGGAGGTATATCTTTAGCGTAAACCCATTTCCACTCCAACCCTAGGAATTCATTCTTGGTGCATATTCTGTCTAGTAGATATGAGAACATGTAAAACTTAGGTTGTTCACCTTTCGAAACATTCTTCACTTTTGTGATACTCTTCTACAATTGTTGAGTTATAAGATCTGAATAGTTGAAATTTTTTTTATCTTCGTAACACATGCGTACACCATATAGGCCCATTTTTCCTCAAAGAACTCGACATTCTCACATCCATATAGCCTGCAGCACATGGCCATTAAGTATTGGTATATTTTCCTTGACATCTTGGTTCTATAAATACCATCAGGCTTTTGACGAAATTTGCTCAGCTCTTTCCACCAAGTTTTGAGGATATCCTTTGTAGATTGTCAAAAACTAGCATAAAATCTCAAGTTGAGATACTCTTTAGGTTTAGGAAGCTTGTAGTACATGTGAATCTCACGGGCCTAATATGTGGCCAATACTTCCCCCTTGGAACTTCTGGCAGTCATGTATACTCTTTAGGTTTAGGAAGCTTGTAGTACATGTGAATCTCATGGGCCTGATATGTGGCCAATACTTCCCCCTTGGAACTTCTGGCGATCATGTTTTGGGGGTCAATGTGTTGTAGGATCCACCTAATTGTCTCTGAACAAGATAGCACTAGCTAATGACAAGTGATCTTGTGAAACCTAGAACGTTTAATGTTGAGGTAGATCTCTTTGTTCTCTTCATTTTTTAGAATCCCTTTCCTAGAAAATTCTTTGTATATCTTATCGATAAAACATGTTGTGTCTTTGAATATTATTACTTTAGGATTTGGACTATCTATTACTCCCTCAATACTACTTTCAACTATTTCTCTGGCGAGTCCTTTTATTGTGACCGGAGGCATGTTTTTTGTAGAGTATGATACATTGATATTTTGAAGATATCTAGTACATAGAAACTTGAAATCAATCATGGTAAGATAAACAATTAGTCCACTAAAATATCTATGTTATATGTGTGAAATTCTCATCTTGAAAAAACAATGTGTTTGTCTTGGGTGCAAGCACATAGTCTAGAGACAAGGTTGAATGGATTGAGAGTTGGTAGTGTGCAGTGTGCTAGCACAAGTGCTCAGAGTGAACACGTTGCGAGTGTGCAAGCCAGAGGTAAGGCTTGGTTGGCTTGAGCACTAGAAGAACACAATGTGTTAGCGAGGTAAGAGTACATGAATAAGGTGCAGGTTTGTAGTGATAGAGGAGATATGATTAGGGTTATGAGGTGCCCTAGCGTACTCGTGAATACCAAAGGCTCATTGTTTGGCGCATTTTAAAAAGAAAAAGGGCTAACTGTTAAGAGTCTATCATACGCAAGTGTGCCAAGTCACAACAAAGTGTAATGAGGGCACATTTGCAACGCAAAGATCTAATGGTATGAATTGGACTCTAGGATGCACGAGTGCACCACAAAAGGTTAGGCAGGATGCGATGATGAGACCCAAAATTCGACTACGGGAAATGGCAGTGACAGAGAGCGCAAAAAAAATGAAAACCTCCACACACACACACAAACACGGATATATATTATATATATATATATTATTATATATATATATATATATATTATATATATATATTATATATATATATATATATATAGATATAGATATCAATTCCTAGAATCTAGATGGACACATATGGACAAATGTGAAGAAACAAATCGACAAGCAAACCATTGCAATGATAGGATGTGAGAGGAAGAGATTACATGGATAGAGTGCATGACATGGTTGCAGATAGGAAGGAAATGGCTTTGTGCTTTAGATGTGCATGAAGCTCCAACAACCAAATAAAATTGTGAATTGAATATTTGGGGGTGACTTGCTTATATAGCTTACCCCACACGTGCGGCCAGGTCGCGGTCTTGAATGCACCCTAGTGTAAGTGTTTGTGATGATATAGTCTTTGTGAAAAGTACCTGCGTTAGGGAAAGGAAGCATGCAAAGTTTGCAAATGAAAAGTGCATTAAACTTGTGAGAAATAAATTTACAAGCAAGTTTGTAATGATTTGAAGTACTTAGGAAAAATTCAAAAGCTCAGGAGGACCTCAATCACGTAGAAAAGTATGAGAGCATGATCAATAGGGGCTCCAAAATTAGATGAAGTTGAAATTTTTTGGAGGGTGGTTGTAGCAGCTATACCACTGAATTAATTAAATAACCTCTTGATAACTTGAGAAATAGGCTACAACGAAGGTGGAGCATATACTACTAAACCATAGACAAGATACACTGAAGGTGGAGCATATACTACCATAGTTGCACAATAGATCTTTCTATAAAACAATTTATGTCGATCCCACAATTGGGAGGGAAAGTATAAAAAATGCAAGGTATTTTTAGCCCAAAAACTATTTTGGTCTGGATCCCAGCTCACAACCAATCTTATACTACAAGATTATGTTGATGCACATGTAATGGTCAAGTTGTGTGATATATATTGCTTTGTGGTTAGACATTGCCATAAATGCAAGTTGGCAATTGAAGTGCAATAAAAACATGTTAATGGTTTGTACTACATAATAAATGAGGTCTCATTATTGAATACGCATAGTCTAAAAAAGCCACATTTTTTCTTGGAAAACAATGCGAATTTTGGTATGATTTTGAGAAAATCTGGTTGAACTTTTTGGAAATCGGGGTTACAACTATTAAAATTTGGGATTTTTGGTGGCCTAGGGATTATTTATGGTTTTGGAATCCATTTCCACCATTAAAAAAAAAATAATAATTAAAAAAATAAAAAAATTAAAAAAAATTAAAAAAATTAAAAAAAAATAAAAAAATAATAAAATAATAATAATAATAATAATAATATATAATATATATATATATATATATATATATATATATGATTTCAAACACTCCTATTGTTGAATTTCTAGAAGAATTTATCACCGGATTTCGGAAAAATAAAAATTAAAAAAAAATGGTCATTTGGGAAATATTGTATCCTCATCAGACAATGTTGATCAAATGTGCCATGAGGTTATGTAGCCAATGATGAGGGAGATAATTATTAACTCGTCATAAATGCATGTCACAATCATAAATATGGGTCATAAGTTTGTATCAAGCATAAATGTAGGTTGTAGTTTGGATGTAGACTAAACAATGCATTATTTTTATTATTTTTTGAATAAAATATTTCCTTCAAGTGAAGTATGTATATATAAGATGTTTTATAACCCCCCCCTCCCCCACCAAGAAAATAATAATAACAAACATTCCATACACATAGCCATCACAAACTAGACTCACAAGATAGAAGTCCTTGAAGTCTAGAAATCAAAATAGCCCTATCTCAAATTTAAAAAATTCCTTAGAAGCTTAAAAGTTAAGTTTAAACAAGTAGAAACAATTAATAACTTAAATACTGTAAAATCAAGTAAATATACAAAATAAAATTAACACAACACCAAACAAGTAGCAACAATTAATAACATTATAATTGTAAAATCAAGGAAATATACAAAAAATTAACACAACGCCAAGGTGTAGATATCGAGAAAGTGTATGTGATAAAATTCCAAGATGGGGAAATATTCACAAGAGCTAAGCATTATGTTATTTAGCAAATCTCCCAATACAATAACATTAACACACTCAAATATGGGGTTAAAGTGGAATCCATACAATGTTTCAAGTACATTATAGACCTCCAAAACCTCTATTATGTAGGTTAAATGGTGTGAGAACAAATCCCATGATGAATATGGCACATGCTAACTTTAGGAGTTAGTGAGATAATTAAGAATAATAAGCCAACAACATGAAAGATTTGATCTTTCACATTGTCTAATGATCACTCCCTATGTATGCAATTGTCTCATAAACAAATCTCTAATAATTATCATAACCACGGACTATATAATCAGTAATGTAGCCACCAAACAATCATTGCAAGCATTCTAACATTCCCCTTTTTAACTAAATTGATGAGAAACACATTCCGAGGAAGAGTTTGATTGTGATTAACACTCCTACATCCCCATTAAGTTGTGAATATTAATAAACTTTGTCTCTTTGAGGGACTTGGTGGATATATATGTAGTTTGTTGTTTTGTGAATAGATATTCCAAAAAAATAACACCATCAACAACTAATTTCCAAATGTAATGGGTGTCAAGGTCAATGTGTTTAATTTTGGAGTGGTACATTGAATAATGTGCAAATTGAATATCACTATGATGATTGTTAGGCTACTTTGGAATTGTTTACAAAATGTTTGGTGGTATTTCATGTGATGTTGTGTGCATGGTGATGGATGACTCTCGGTTGTACCATGATTGACATAGCCATTGAAGTTTACTTGATCATTGTTTGTTATGCATTGTCTTGAGTCTTGTGTGGCAATCTTCGTTGAAGTGTTGTAGACCTATGAAGCTTGGTGACTTCTTCATGTAGTTGGCACATGGAAGGTGGTTGGTTGCTTAGGAGGATGATTAACCTTGGAGGAGGCACATGTGAAATTAGGCATCTCACAAGATATCACTAAGCCATAAATTGCATGAGGAAACTTGGTTGCTTGCAAGGAGTAATTATTAAAGAACCAATAGGATTGAATATAATGATGTTAACCATAAGGATAAATAGTTTTGGAGGGAAATAAATGAAACTAACATTTTATTATACTTTGGACTTATCCCCTTATAGTTTTATTCAAATTTCAAGTGGAGGAACTTGTTAGATGCAGAATTAAAATTCCACATCCAACAAGTGCCTACATTTAAAATTTGAGTTAATTATGCATTTAATGAGTACCTCCAGTTGAAATTTGAGTAAACATATAAAGGAATAACTCCAAAACATTATTGAAAAAAATAGTTTCATTCCAAATCCAACAAGTGACTCCAGTTGAAATTTGAGTAAACTTATAAGAAGATAAGTCCAAAAAATGATTAAAATAGTGTTGTAGAATTGAGGCTTCTGTGATCCATGTCAAATTTATGAGAGATTCTTCAGCGTAAATCACATAAAATTTTCATTTGTCAACGTGTTTCGAACCAACTAGTGTGGACAAGTTGAAGAAACAGATCCAGCTTAGCATGTTAAATAGTCAGCAGAGTCTCCAACAGCTAAATTTGATTAACGGCTAATTTTTGACTTTGGGACCAAGGTCAAATTTATATTTATTAATATGATATTAAATTTTTATTATTCTTATTATTATTTTATTATTATAATGGGAAATTTAGTTAAATTGCGTGTGAAAATATTATATTATTAAATAAATTAAAATAATTTTTAGTGGTTAGTTTAAAAAGGTAATTAAATTTTAAACTATTTTATTAATTATTATTAATATCATAAAAATAGTATATATATATATATATATATTATTATACCTATATATATATTATATATAATATATATATAATATATAATATATTAATATATTATATAATAATAATAATAAATAAAATAACGAGAAATTACTAAAAAAAAAAAAAAAATCCCTTTAACTAGGAAGAGAGGGCAGGGATCCAGCAACTGCTTATTTTGCATCCGTTTTCTCTATTGATATTGTTCGGTCTCTTCTCAATATTTATTATTTTCACTGTTATTTTATTGGGAGATAAAATTCAAAATTTCTCTAATAGTACTTGACATGACAATGCTTGGGTTGAGAGGTGATCATGTAGGGGGGGGACCCGAAGGTACACATGTATGAGGGATAAAATTAATGGAAACCTTTGGAGGAGCATTGGACCTTGCTTAAGGAGCATTCAACCTTGGAGCCTTACTTATTGGGCATATATGACTTGGAGCTTGACCTTTGTCACATATAGTTGGAATGCTCCACAAGTGGGCCTATCTTGTATTGATTTAGGTTGTTTTTAGTGGACTAGGTCCACTTTATATTGTAGGTCTCCCTCACCTCTCATATAAGTTAAGGGAGGAGATATTCATTTAATTATAATTATAATTGTTCACTCTTTATAGATCGCATGATTGAGTTAGAGATGTGATATTAGGACATACTTGTCTTCTTATAATCTTCTTCATGTATATTTACTCTTTTTTTCTTGGATGTTGGGTTCTTGTAGGAATTGTCAGAGAAAATGTAGGGCTATGGTTGCACCATAAGGAGGAAAAGAAGACTAACGCTTGTGATAGACCTTAAAGGGGCAAAGATAGCATTTCATTTTGTATTTGTTGTGAAAGAAGAGGACTAGGGTTTTATGGAATTTGGAAACCCTAGTGCTACTTGTTATGTTTGTTATGGAGAAGAGGAGGAGGAGATGCCATGTACACTTTTGGGATGTAAGTTTAGTTGCCAAGGAGAAATTTTAGGTGCTGATGCTAACTTGTTAAGGATGTTTGGTGGACTGAGTAGCTTAGGCTAGGAGTGATTCCTAGTAAATAGTAGTTGGTGGTTAGGGTTTTACTATGGTTTTCCTTGCTAGGGACCTTTGGTGAGATTGACTTGTACCAAATCTATGATAAAATTGTGGCATTTACTTGTACTCCATTCAGTGGTTGGTGGCTAGCGTTTTATTATGGTTTTCCTAGCTAGGGACCTTTGGTGAAATTGACTTGTGCCAACTCTATGATAAAATTGTGGCATGTACTTGTACTTCATCTATTATGAATTTGTGAAGTTTCCAGTTTGTGCACTTGTAGATTTATTTTTAACTTATCATATGTTTTTAATTAGATAAATTCTAACCACTTGTCATGTAGCTTTGACATAACATGTAATTCAATTAAGTGATTATCACATACATTTAAGATATATTGATTTGTTATATATATATTTATATATATATATATATATATATATATCCTATAAATATTATATATATATATATTATATATATATATATTATATTATATATAGATATAGATATATATACACACACACACATATATATGGTTGGAAAAGTGTGTCATATGGGCTATAACATTGTGGTTTTGAAGTACACGTGTATGATATTTATTCTCTTAGGTTGTGTGAAATTCAGTTGAACATATGTGAAATATGACCACTGCAATTTAATAGTTTATATCAACCCTAAGGATAAAGGTTCATAGGGAATAAATCTAAGCAACCTCAAGGTTGAGGTGAAATTTTGGAATTTGATTTATTACATTATTCCAAAAATTTCTATATGGTATCAAAGATTATTTGACTAAGATGCCTGTCTTGGTGAAGTGGGAATTGAATATTTCAGCTATATTATACCTAGAAATAATGCTTAACTTAGTACAAATTGATTATGCATGATGCCTTAGGGAATTTTGGAGAAACATTGTAACTTTTTAATGGTGGTTCCACTTTATTTGTCACCGATTTTTCCTTTTTTGCTTCAATTTTAGGATGACTACTCTTGGTCTTAAGAAAATGTGATAGGTTTGATGATTTTTAGAATTTTATATATTGCAAGTTCAAGTTGCAAAAGGTTTTGGAGAGGGCTTAGATTTGGGAGCATGTCATGAAAGAGATTCATGAAATTATTAATCCAATGAAGTTTACCATCCATGTTAAGAAGGAAGCCAAGGAAAAGAAAATCATTTATGATTCAATGAATAATAAATTGATCTCTCTTATTGCAAAGAAGACAACTAGTAAGGAGATATATGATGCTTTGGTTGGTTTATG
The DNA here is from genome assembly GCA_000404065.3 of Pinus taeda. Lineage (NCBI taxonomy): Eukaryota > Viridiplantae > Streptophyta > Pinopsida > Pinales > Pinaceae > Pinus > Pinus taeda. The sequence continues at coordinate 134,172 of APFE031185572.1, forward strand.
TCAAAGTTCTCGTGTCTCTAGAAATGCCCTTCAGAAACAACATTTTAGCCATTATCATGAGAAACATAGATAGACTAGCGAGCTACATGGCTACAATAATAGAGTTAAAAGATTAGTTGGTTTCCACAAGGATAGTAGTGGAGGATAAGTAGTTTATATCCATTACCTTGGATGGAATTACTCCATCTTAGAAGTATTTTTCGAAGGTGTTTGTGCACATGAGAAGTTACCTAATTTGTGAAGCTTTATGATAACCTTATGCAAGAAGAGATTATGTTGGAGTTTTGTTTAGAATAGTGAGAGGAACTAGAAGACCTATCTCTCATTGGGAGAATTAAGGAAGTAAGAAATAATATAATAATGGTAAGAATGGATATTTAATTCTAGGAAACAAAAATTTAAGTAAGAGTTGTTACTGGTTGGAACATTGTGTCTGTAACAGCCTGGTCAAAAGTACATGTAATAAAGTTGATAAAGGAAAAATAATAGACATGGTCATGGAACACGTATTCCAAGCTGAATGTTCGGAGAAAACGTAGTGATGGGGATCACTTGTGATTAATTAATGGCTTTGGAAATTGAAAAAGGAAATGGAAATGGCTTTGGAAAGGCATGAGACATTTATTAGCATTTTATTTATTAAAGTAATGGAAATCAGGAGACAAGGACGGTGAAAGGTCACAAGTTTCATGTGAGGAGGAAAATGAAGGAAAATAATGGAAAATTGAAGAAAATAGAGGCCTCATTAATTAAAATAATTTTGAGGATCAGTTGGTAGCTTTTTCTCAGTTCAGTTTTGGAGCTCTTATTTTCTATGCTCTCTCTCTCATACTCTTGGACACTTAGATTTTTTGGGAGCACTCTTGGAGGAGTATTGCATACTTGGGATTTGGAGCAAGAAGGCAAAGGAAAAGAAGGAAAGCGCAATAGGACATCAAGATTAGTAGCTACAATAGGTTTTTCTTGTAGGTATCGAGTTGCATGTATGATTTCCTTGATAGTTTTGGCATGTATGGCATGTGCATGTGGTTCCTTGGTTATGCTCTGTCATTGGCATGGATGGTTGCCTAGATTGATAGTGGATTTGCCTAGCCTTTCCATTTCCTGGAAAACCATGGTGTTGTGGGGTTTTTTCCTTCTTCTTTTTTTGGTTGGTTTTCATGCTCCTTTGGCTATGGGTTGAGTTACTATTTCCTAGAATCCTTGGTTGGACAAACGCTCTGGAAGACCTGTAACAACTTGGATTGAGTTACTAGTCCTGGAAGCCTTGGTTGGAAAAAATCTCTGCAAGCCCTTGATAGGTTGAGTTACTAATGCTCGAAGACTTGGTTGGAAAAATACTTTGGAAGCCTGACATCAGCTGTGGGTTGAGTTACTAGCCTTAGAAACCCTAGTTACAACAAATTCTCTAGAGCCCTAGACACCTTGGGTAGAGACCAATTTGGTGATGGTTAGTGATGTCGGACTGTGAGGTGGAATCATTCGTTGAGGGTTGGATGTTTTCCATGAGATCCCACATTCATGCTTGGAATATGGCACGGGGGTGACTGGATGAAAGAGAGATTTGGTTTAGCCTAGTCTATGGTTGGGTTATTCGTGGAAGTCCCAAACCTGGTTGCATTTTTCATATGTTAATAAGAGTTTATTTCCTCTTGTATTTGATGGGTAAATATAATTTTTCATATGTGGACTATATGGTTGTTATATTCTTTCTATTTCTGTTCGTTATATGATGGTTATGAGTATGTTTTATGACAGTGATAATGCATGGATCTCATCATGTTTTGATTTGAAAATGAATTAGCAGTGATGACCTAAGAGGTAATAATTCAACTAATGTGATAAGGCATCAATGCTTCTTAGCAATTCTTAGATAAGTCTGAGACCCCTATGCTCATATTTGTTGATATGACCTATAGATTGCATATTTGTGACATGTTTGAAAAAATGGTTGTCATGGCTAGTAGGGGTTAGATCAAGTATTTACATTAGTATCATTTTTTTGATGTTATTTTCCATTTTTGTAAGTTTCATGAAGTTCTAGGCAGTGGCTTGAGTCTTGGTCTTGAAAAAGTGGCACAAAATCTAGGTCGTTGGCTCAGAACTAGCTGAAAAAGTCCCCAATTGTTGGCATGCCTTTGTTGTGGGAGAAACTTGAGGGTCCCAGTCGCATGCATGCCCATTTCATGGGAGCAACTGAGGCTCTAGGTCAATGAAATGTCAAATTGTCTTAGGGGTTGATCACTTGGAAAGGTTCGTTGGCTCTTGGAGGTTTTGTAGCATGTGTGGAAGGTCAAAATGGTTGTGTGTTATCGGTTCCACTTCCTTAACTGTACATGGGGAGTTGAATCAGATCATAGTAGCCTCTCATCACATTTTTACCCCAAAGGACTGGTTAACTTGGGTAAATGTGGGAAGAGGGTGGTTACATAGTGGTATCATAGCATGTTTCACCCCTTGGACTGGACAGGTAGTGTGTGTTGGTCTTGTATTCATATCAATTACATATGTTTTCCTTATTCTTATGGTCTATGTGATTATTGCATATGCATGGCAGTGGTCATAGTTGCAGTGGTGTCACCATGTGGAAGTGGATGGTGTGTTGTTGGATGTGGTCGTCATGAGTGTATGTCAGTTATGCATTGATCATGCATGTCATTGTTTATATATTGTTATGCATACATTGATATGGTTGTAGTTGTTGTGCAAGAGGTCATGGAATGTGGTTTGTATGGTCATGCATTGACGACTAGATAATGGTTGAAATGATGATTAAATGTGGATATGATTATGTTTATACATATATTTTGCTAATCTGTTTGATCTTGCAGATGAGATATCCTCCTCAGAACTATACTAAGGTATGTTGTTTATATTATGTTCTATTTTATATGACATGGTATACTTACAAGAAGAAAACATCAAAGATGACTAGCAAGATGGTAGAATACAGTTCACAAGACTCTCTCTATGGATTAGATGAGCAATGTGGTGTTGGGATTCTTTTGACTTAACAGACACATTGAGAAGTTTGAAGGCAAAAAGAAGTTGTAAAGAAGATAATGACATAATCATTCAGGAACAGGAGAAACAAGCAAAAGTTAACGCAGTAATCCTTGAAAGTTTGTTAGAATTGCAGAGGCAAGGACCACTTTGGATCAACCATGGGCAGGAGGAAAAAACTAATGGGGCTTATGGTAGTAGGTCTCATGGTGGGCATAGGTCAGATAGAGATAACACGGTTAGAGATGGTAGACTCTTGGATACTCCGAATAGGAGAGGTGATGGACACATGTATTATTCTAGTTTTGGTTCTAATACTCACTATGATTGTCATCGTTATCATCCTTACAAGAGGAGTGATTGGATATCTTCCAAATGAGTTCAATAAATCAAATCCACCTACATTCGATGGGGAAATTAAGAAGTCATAGAATGTAGAAACATGGTTTCTTGGTATAAATAAGTTCTTCAGATTGCATGATTACTTAGAAAACATGATGGCTAGAATAGCGACATTCAGTCTTAAATGTAAAGCAGATATCTGGTGGGAAGATGTAAAGAATGTCAGAATTATTTATGAAGAGAATTTGACTTGGAGTGAGTTCAAAAGAATTTTCAGGAAGAAGTATCTATCGGAGAGATACTATGATGACATGGTAAAGGAATTCTATGAGTTGAAGATGGGATCTATGACTGATGAGGAATACACTAGCAGATTTTTGGAGTTGCTGAGATATGTGCCTTACCTCAAGGAGGAGAAGGCCAATATTTAGAGGTTAATTAGTGGGTTGCTGGTAGTATTCAAGGACAAGATTGAGTTTTATGAACCTAGATCATTGGAGGAGGCCATCTGGAAGCTAAAACATTGTTTTGAGCAATCAAAGCACAAATTTGAGACTAAGCCGAACTAGAAAGGTAATGCAAAGAATGAAGGGAAATGGGACAAGAAGTGAACAAGACATCAAGATACAAGTAACAAATAGAATGTAGCCCTGCATAAGAAGTTCAATGCATCTGATAGAGGACAGGGATTTCGTTCTGAGGTGCAGAAAAAGGGTGATGGTTGGAAGCCCTTGGAGTGTTGGATTTGTAGAGGAGAGCATCGCATGAGAGATTGTACACAACATTAGGGTGGTAGAATGCAGATATACAGTTCTTAGGAGGCACAGACAGTGGGAGATTTTGGAGAAAGTGTTCCACGAATCTATGCAACATTGGAGAATAGGCAGGTAGATCACCAAGCGTCTATTATCGAGATGGATGGTATGCTTTTTGATCAAGTTATTTATATTTTGATTGACCTGGATCTAATTATAATTATGTTAATCCTGACCTGGTGGATAAGTGTGGTTTGAATAAAGAAGTGCATGCAGAATCTTGGTTAGTGAAGTTGGATATAGGTACAAAGAGGAGAGTTCATCACTGGGTAAGATCTTGTGCATTTGAGTTGAATGGTATGCCTACATCAACATATTGGAATGCATTTCCATTGGGATCATACAATATGTTGTTGGGTATGGACTGGTTGTATCTTCATAGGACCAAGGTGGATTGTTATGACTAGGATATTGAGTGTTTAGATGACAATGGGAAACAAAAAGTCTTGCAGGGTAAGAAGAAGGCAACATATGTTAGAATGGTGACAACTATGCAGGCGAAGTGAAGTCACAGGAAAGGGTGTGTATTATTTGCAGTGCATATTTCTAGTTACAAAGGTAAGGAAGTTGAGGATGTGGATGTCTTGAGTAGGTACCCAGTTCTACAATGGTTTCATGATGTGTTTCTGACAAAGATTTTAGAGTTGCCACCTCACAGGGAAGTAGACTTTTCCATTGAGTTGGTACTAGGGGAAACACCAACATGAAAGGCACCTTATAGGATGAGCACATTAGAGTTGGTGGAGTTGAATTTTCAGTTGAAGGATATGCTTGACAAAGGATAAATTAGGCCAAGTGTGTAGCCTTGGGGTGCACTAGTGTTGTTTGTGAAGAAGAAGGATGGTACTCTCAGGTTATGCATTGATTACAAGAAGTTAAATAAAGTGACCATCAAGAATAGGAATCCATTTTTGAGGATTGATGACTTGTTTTATTAGTTGAAGGGAGCAGCAATGTTCTCAAATATTGATATGAGATCAGGATATCACCAGGTACTCATTAAAGAAGAGGAGATCTACAAAATTTCTTTACGGACCAAGTATGGGCATTATGAGTTTGTTGTAGTTCCATTTGGTTTGACTAATTCTCCAGCTACTTTTATGTGCTTGATGAATGGTGCATTGCGTCTTTATCTAGACAAGGTTTTTATTGTATTCATTGATGATCTATTGGTATATTCTAAAAATGAGGAAGAACATGTCGAACACTTAGCAGCAATATTGAGATTACTAAGAGAGCATTAGTTGTATGTCAAGATTAGAAAATGCGATTTCTTTCAGACATATGTACATTACTTGGGGCATTTGGTTTCCAAGGAAGGCATAGGGTTGGATCCATAAAATATAAGGTTTATCAGTGAGTGGGCAGCTCCTAGAAATGTGGATGATGTAAGATCATTCATGGGATTAGCAGGTTACTGCAAGAGGTTCATCAGGAACTTCTCACATATTTCTTATCCTATTACATTGTTGTAAAGGAAAGGTAAGAAAATTGAATGGACAAAGGAATGTGTAGCAAGCTTTGAGTAATTGAAGTAGTTTTTAATGAATGCTCTAGTATTAAAGATTGCAGATTCAGAAAAAAGAGTTTGTTGTGTGTATAGATGCTTGCATGAGAAGACTTGCTGCAGTCCTTATGTAAGAAGGACATGTATTATGCTATGAATAAAGAAAATTGAATGAGCACGAGAATAATTATCAAACACATGATCTTGAGTTGGCTGCGATCATCCATGCTTTGAAGATGTAGAGGCACTATCTTCTTGGTAGGCGATTCATGTTGATGAGTGATCACAATGGACTGAGGTATCTATTTGACCAATCAAACATGAATTCCAGGAAAGCTAGATGGTTGGCCATGATCAGTGAGTTAGACTTTGAGATCATTTATATTAAAGTCAAAGAGAACAGGGTTACAGATGCTCTTAGTAGGCGGAGACAGGTAAATCACATAGCAACTATGAGTTCTTATGAGACAGATTTACGGGATCAGATCTTGTAGGCAAGACAACAGGATTATGGGTATATGGATCTTATGCACAGATTACAACAAGGTACATGTGATCAGGATGTGGACTATCATGTCACAACAGATGGCTTGTTCAAATTTAGGGACATGATATATGTGTCAGACAACAGTGAACTCAAGAAGCTTACCTTAAAGGAACTCCATGCTAAGTCATATTCAGGTCACCCAGGATATCAGAAGACATTGACAGTAGTGAAGAAGTTTTATTATTGGCTGAATTTGCAGAAGGAAGTGGCAAAGTTTGTGAAAATATGCTTGGATTGACAACAGCTAAAAGTAGAGTGTAAGCATCCATGTGGACTACTACAGCTGATTACGATTCCATAGTGGAAATGGGAGGCAATTTCCATGGATTTCATTACAGGTTTTCCGAGGACATCTACACAACATGATTCTATCATGGTTGTTGTGGATAGGTTGACTAAGGTAGCACACTTCATTATAGTGAAGTCTACATATTCAGCTAATGATGTAGTACAGGTATTCATCAAAGATGTAGTGGGGTTACTTGGTGTACCAAAGAAGATCGTAAGAAACACGGATGCCAAGTTCACTTCTAGGTTCTAGAAAGAGTTATTTGCAGGTTTGGGTACAGAGTTTGTCTTCAGCACAACTTATCATCCATAGATAGATGGACAATATAGAGAGGGTCAACAATATTTTGGAGGACATGTTGAGAATGCAAAACATGCATCAACAACGAAAGTGGGAAGAGTTGTAATACTCCCATCATTCGGAGTGATCCAATGAACAAGGTATTGATGGTATCAAAGATGTTGGCAGAGATGGAACAGGAAATGCAAGTAATCAAGAATAATCTAAAGGCAACACATGATAGACAGAAGAGTTATGCAAATCAGAATAGGATGTTTAAGGATTTTTAGGTTGGGGAAAAACTGTACTTGTGCATCAAACCCAAGAAGAGCTCCTTGAGGATTGGAACATGTGCCAAGCTGGCACTTCGATTTTGTGGATCTTTCAAGATTCTTGAAAGGATTGGACGAGTAGCCTATCAACTTGCACTACCTCCAGCAATGAGATTCCATGATGTTTTCCATGTGTAATTCCTTAAGAAGTATGTTAAATATGTTAATCATGTGATTGACTAGTCTATATTGCAGAGGAACCAGAAGGAGAATTCTAGATAGAACCTCAATGCATTTTGTAGAGAAAGATACTCATGCTCTAGAACTGAGCAATTGAGCAGGTTAAAGTGAAGTGGAAGCACTTTGGACCCTATGAAGCTACATGGGATATGGAATATCAAATGCGGGCTATGTATCCTTCTTTATTCGCCGGTTGAGTGAATTATTTTGGCATATGTTTTGGTGTGGTGTTTTAGTATATGTATATATGTATATGGATGTAAATATTGCCATGAGTTGTGTTATAAAGCTCCAATAAGCAGTATGGGTGTCATGTCATTATGGTTTTCATGTTGTTATGTTTCTCATGTTTGTTTGCTTCTCAGCAAGTTGATCATTGTAAATACTACAACAAGCTAAGTTATAAATCTCCATGGGCAGTATGTTTTTCTTTTCAACAACATTATTGGTTGTAGGTGTCATTGAACACCAAGGATGGTGTTCCCCAAGGGGGAGGGTTCTGTAACAGCCCTGGTAAAAAATCCATGTAATAAAGTTAATAAAGGAAAAATAATGGCCATGGTCATGGGACACGTATTCCAATCTAAATGTTTGGCAAAACCATAGTGATGGGGATCACTTATGATTAATTAATGGCTATGGTAATTGACAAAGGGGATCACTTGTTTCTATGTTGAATGATGTTTTATTTGCTACTAGTTTTTTGAAAAATATTCTTTCAGTTTCTTGTACAATAGAGTTCAAGTATCCAGTTACATTTGAAGATTAGTTGCACACTATCAGTGATTGTAGTCTAGAAAATATAAGCACTTTGGCTATAGGTATGTGAGATGGTGGCCTTTATAGCTTTCTTTCTAATCTTTTGGCATGTATACAGTTCACTAGGATGCTAGGTGGGCCTTCTAGTTTTGAGGAGGTATATGTAGAGCACACATGCCAACGTGCCATGTATATGGGCTCAGAACCTATTGTGCAATCAATGGTTGATTCTAGGATTGTAGCTCATGTTAATGTTGCATAGTATAAACACAAGGTTGGTGGATTCTCCAAGGGAGAATGATTTGAATTATATATTACTCTTGCTTCAATTTTCTCTCACAAAGATATATGTGTCCTTGTTGAGGTTCATACTTCAATTGTCAAATGTTCTGAGGTGCATGGGTGATATATCCATGATAACATGTTATTGGCAGTTTTGTCCCATGTTGCTAACTTGAGGGATTATGGATTTAGGAATGTGTCCTTACAATCGATGGTTATGTTCCTTCAAATTCACATGAAATCAATGTTCCTTGGAGGTTCAAGATGCTATGTTAATATCTTGTGTTGTTAGATATAGTGAGACTTTCATGGGTTAAAGGATCAATATTTTGGCATAGTATAAAACTATGGTTAGTCAAGATGTGAATTTTGCGTGAAATTTACTTCATTGCAATTACTAAAAATTTATCTCCTAACTGTTGTGTAGTTTATTTATTATTATGACAAATATTGATAAACTCATAATTGCAATATTCACCAAAAATATAACAAACTACAGAAAATAAACTGGAAGCCGAGAAAAATATGCGCACACACAATAAAATAGACACCGATATTTTTGGACTGAAAAGTCCTCAGAAAAACCCGAAGGGAAAACCAGTGCAACAGATGAGGGCTTATTTTATTATTATGCAACGGAAAAATTTTAAGTACAATATTTGGATTCCCAACTAGCAATCCTCTGGAAAATATCTGGAAAAATAATGGGAGAGAATTTCCTCCCTATGCAATACAATTTTGCCTCCCTTTGACCTACTCATTCTCTCTCCCCAACAACTCGGCCTGCCTGGAACTCGTAATATTGGTTTGCAAAATTCATACTACCTACAATTCAAATCCAACTAAGTCATCCAACCTCCCTCTGTCACTATAAATGACTCACTTTGCCTTCCAGGTGATCTCCCAACCTCTAACAACTGAAACGACTCCCTTTTTGGCACTCACGCTAGGTTTTTTGGTTGCTCGCACTGGTTATTCAACCTCTCTGTAGAATAATTTCAACCTCCCTTTTCTTATCTCTCTGGCAAAAAAATGTTAGAGAAATCCTCCAAAATTCTCTCGTTTTCTCCCTCAACCATTGATGTTCTCCTTCTGGCTCGAACTCTCTTCCTTACTAAATCACAACAACTAGATAGATCAGCCTACCAAGGAAATATGCTCCCCTCTTGTGTCTATCTCCATCCCATCAAATTGCTCTAATAATCTTCCATTGGAGCTTCAATGACTATGATTAGATCCTCATCAATATCTAAGATCATCTTAGACTTGATCCATGTGAGTCTCTAGAGATTTCTCGATCATCCTTAATTAATTCCCAGTAATTAATCAATTTTCCTAGGTTAGACTTAGGAATTTTTAGTTATTGATCAATTAATTCAGTTAAGGAGTTTCACAAGTTTATCTCACGAAACCTTTTCTGGTTTTTGGAGATCTCATGTTCCTTAATCTCTTCGACACAAATAGAGACTAGAACACCTATCTAATACTACAAAATCTAACACTCCCTCTTAGCAAGGAAGGTGTTCTGTCATAAACATCTCTCCTCTATAGTTGGACCATGTTGTTGGTGCCTGAAATCTTCAAAAACTTGTCACTGTCCACTAAGATACTACACATACTTTTATTCATCCACTAACCTTGTAACTAGACTACTCTGAATCTATGCTACTGTTGACACTACACTATGCCTCCCTGTATTACTACCAACATTGCCCACATTGCATCTAATCTCATGTTGCTACTGCTACTGCAACTACTGCGACTAAGAATTGATCTATAATCATGTTGATGGTGATGAAACCCACCAACATGCAAGGGGGTCTCCCCGATGTGAAGTCCCAATTAGAACTCACATTATTTGGTATAGGAGCCCTTCTGGAAATATGGTCTGATTCCCATTGTTCTTAAAGATTTTCCTTGGTTGCAATGGTTAGCACAAGTGAGCAATGCACATGTACTTTTGAATGAAAAAGTGAGTATGCCTTGTGAAATGTTCAATTTAAGAATGTATCAAGGTTCTTTCACCAGAAGGAAATGAAGCGAATCTTTAACAGAAAATTAATAGTACTAATCTAATAAAGATACATGAACATGCATATGAAAAAATAGTTAATAAACTAGCGAAATAATTCACATATAAGTAATGACCATTAAAACAAGTACAACACACATTCAATAAGATAAGCACCAAAGTCACCGAAATAGTTCAATTTCTTTAGTACATACACACAAACATTCAAAGAGTAGTCTTACAATATTTACAATATATTCATGAAAGTGTGTCAACTCAATGAGCTTCAAGTATTAAGTGAAAGTTCCAAGGTACATCGATACAATGAACACCACTAGCTCCAATAGTGGAGTGCGAGAGCTACCAATTGCTCTCCAAAAGAACTATCTTCCTCTGTAATGCCTAGTAGGAGAAGCCAAAGTGAAATGTCCTTTTCTTGAGCTATGATGATGTATATTTAACAATTGAGGTGACTTTCCACCTCCCTTATGACTCTTGGACCCCCCTCATACTCTTGAGCTTCCACATGACTTTTCAAATTCATGAGACTAGTCGACTTCTACATGACTTTTCACATTCTATAAGTGACTCTTAGACTTTGAGTTTACTTTACATTTCTCATATTATTGAAAATTACATAATCACATCCACAAATGATGTGGCAAATGATTACTCATATGACTCTTGAAGTGACACCTTGAGAAGACATGACTTGACACTGATGACATTGACTTGATGGTGATGTGGTAATGTCAAGCCACTCTTTTTGTTGTTATATTTGTGTCTTCTTGAAATATGACACATGCTCTTCCTCTTCCTCCTCCACAAGGCTTGAAGATAGGGAGTTTTCACTATGATCTAGATATTCCAACTTCTGTCGCAATCTAGTGTCCCTTCATCCTCTTGTTTAATGATCATCCTATCTTCATAACTTCATAAATTTCTTATGGAATAGTCTTATTCTCCTTCTCTCTGAGCATCATCCTGTCATGTCAAGATATAGTACTTGCAAATGAAAATAACTTATGACAACATGAAAACAGTCCGAAAATATCCTAGTCTATCTTGCTTGATGAAAATCATTGGTTGAGCTGGAATTAGGTATTAACAAGGAGGAAGGCTCAGGGATTATGTAGTGCGCATTTCCAAAGGCCAGGAGTGAGGGGTTGATGTTTGTGACTATGAAATGCGCAAAACTGAAGGCCTAAGATACAATACTGCGCAGTTGAGGATCACAGTGAGGTACACTTTCCCACTGTAACTCTGTAATATGCAGTTTAGGAGAGAGAGAGGGTCATTAGATTATGAATTTGTGCAGTTCAGAGAGACAATGAGGCATATTATTGCTTTCAAGTATGTTGTGCGTAGAAGGAGATTGGCTAGGAGGTATGATTGCGTAGTTATGGAGGTCAAGAGGAAGTTATTAGGAACTATCTCTATGCAATGCACAACCCTTGGACGTAGTGATTGTGCATTGTAAAATTCCAAGAGGTAGGGATGTAGGTTGAGGCTTGCAACTGTGCAATGCATAGTTCAAAGGGGCAAATTGAGTTTAGGTTGGTCGAGCATGAGATCTTCTAGAATTTGGTTAAGTGTGGGATCAGTAAGGAAGAGATGAAACTAAGGTTGGACTTGAACATGATCACACACTCAGGACAATTGCTGACATAACATTGAACACTCAACACTCATAATCAACATGATCCCCTTTAGTGTGATGACAAAACAACATTCTCCTTCAAGTGCAACACTTAGGATACACTTTGTGACGAAAATGACGACATTGTATGACATTGCACAAAAATTTGGAAATGACTATAATACATGTCTATATGATAATTATCATCCATTGGCATCAAATTTTCCTCTTGTAGTGAACCATAAATCTACTTTCACAATGTGTGACACTTCCTATGCCAAAAGACAGCACTTAAGTATTCTTCACAAAGGGACTAGAAAACTTAGAGGATATACATGGAATGTCTCTTACTACTAGAAATGACAACTTGCAAGGTAAAAGTAGGCTCCAGAATTTGGACATAGGCTAAAATTTCAAAGGGTACTGTAGCAACAACAACACTTGGCAACACACTAATAGAAATCCATCTTCTCTTCTTTGATCCCACTTTATGTGCAGGGTCTATTTTCTTAGGAAGTATGGATTCATCCTGTGGATTACTCTAGTTTTCCCACTTAGCCCAATTATAGATATAATCCCCACCATTCCTTTCCTAGTTAAACATATTCACAAAACTAGCTATATCACAAAAATTTTGATATGGGAGAAGGGTAATATAGTTGTGAGTTTAATGATCAGGGTCTTTAGTGTTCATCTTCGATGTTTATATGCTACAAGTGAGCATGTTCAGTACCCCGAAAGAGTCACTACAAGAATGTAAGCATCACTTCACTGCTAATAGGCTTGTTCAGTACTCTGACAAAGTTACTTGCTTCACCTCTCTACGCAGGAAGCCTTTCTCTTCTTTTTTCATTATTTATGCTCATTGTAATTTATTGGAATTTATATCACCAAAAAAGATGGATCTTGACTTATTGAATGAAAAATAGGTTGTTCTTTCAGAGAGAATTATATATAGCTCTGATATTAACATGCTCGCTATAGATTTTCACCGTGCTCTTCTCTACTCAACTAGATCAGCATGTAAAACACTTAATCATAAAGAACCGAGATTAGAAATAAGGTTTGAAGAATAGATACAAGTATCATGGTTCTACACGAAGTGTGTTTCCCTTTCTCTTCATGGGATTTATCCCACTTCAATACTAAGTCTCCCACATTTAACTCCTTATTCCCCTTAGAATTCCTGTCAAACAATCACTTGATACGACTCTGATGAATGAAATTTTGCTTTTTCTTTCCTCATTTATTCCTATAACTTCAAAAGAGTGTTTATCCTACTATGAACCACAAAACATGGTTTCCCTCGAGACTATTAAGAAAGTTGAAGGAATGGGAGGTATATGTTCGGAGATAGAATGGATTCCTTTCCAGACACCAAAAAGTAAGGGGAAGTTTTCAAAGAGGGTTTAGGCATAACATGATCATCCCATAGAGCGTTCACCAAAGTTTTATGCCAATTCTTTTGTTCCAAGTAAATGTTTTTCTTGATAATGTGGATCATATTTTTATTTGTTGACTCAATAATATTGCTACCCCGTGGATAATAATTAGATGAATGTTTCAATACAATTTCATTCTCTAATGGAAAATCATAAAGTCTAAGCGATGATAAATAAGTTGCATTATCAAAAACAAGTGATGAAGGAATGTTGAACTTGGTGATGATATTATGTTTGAGGAAATTGATGACTTCTTGACCATTCACTTGTTTGAGAGGAATTGCTTCTATCCACAGTGTGAAATATTCTGTAGCAGTGATAATATATTGATGTTACTTTGATGAGTGTGGAAATAATTCACCAATGACATCCAAACCCAATTTTGTGGGCCAATAGTAACTGACCTGCGTGACTTTGTGTACAGTAGTGTCATCCATGTAATTTCCACCAGTTGGTCCATCATGAAGGTCTCGTAATACCCTTTCTGAATCAAGTGCTTCCAAACATCTGAGCATGACCCCATTATGGTGCTTCCTAAAAAGAAATCCATGTATGAATTGATATGATAGAGATTTTATTTGAATATTCCTTTTTTGTCATGTTGAAAAGTGTGAGGGAAAGGTACCATGCTCAAGATAATTTCGCACATTTACGTACCAAAAGGTGGGTATGTGAGTGGGGGTAGCTTGTTTGATATTGTACATTCGATTTCCTACTCCCATCTAGAATTATATTATGGTGTATTCTCACTTCTACTGCAAGCTAGCATATATCATAGCCTTTTATCACGTGAACTAGCTTGAACTCAAGACCATACTTTTGTAAGCTTGTCATCTAGTTCACTCTTCTTTCATCCAAATCTTGTTAAAAAAACAACGATGTGACCATTGGGTGAGACACAAAGATAATAAAGTGAATTTTTGGAAGGTAAGGCTTGAAGTGTGTCACCACCTTATATACTGCATAGGCTTCTTTATCGATGGTAGGATAGTTTAACTCAAGTCCTTGCAAGCCAACACTCATGAATGATATGGTTCGCTCATTACCATTATCATCCTTTTGTGTGAAAACAACTACAAGAGAAGTGTTAGAACCGAAGGTATAAAATAGGAAACCTTTTCCAAAATATGGACTATATAATGTTGGGGCTTTAGCGATTTCTTGCTTAATATGTTTGAAGGCATCCTTTTCCCTTTTATCCCATTTATATATTGCATCCTTCTTAATCATATCCTGTAACATATTTACTGTTTTTGCATAGTTCAAGATGAAATTACGGAGGAAATTGATTTTCTGTTGGAAGTATTACATAACTTTCTTGCTCACCGAAAAGAAAATCTGAGTGATATATTTGCCCCACTTTGCATCCAATTTAATCCCACCCTTTTCAATCATATAGCCCAAGAGATTACCCTTGGACACTCCAAAGATATTCTTCTTAGGGTTTAGAGATATCCCTATTTGCAACATCGCTCGATAATTTTTCTTAGATGACGCAAGTGATCATATATATTCTTTGAAAACGTTGTCACATCATCCAAGTAAACCACAATGCTTTGTCCAATCAAACTACAAAATGTGATGTCGTTTGGGTGAGACACAAAGATAATAAAGTGAATTTTAGAAGGTAAGGCCTGAAGTGCGTCACCACCTTATATACTGAATAGGCTTGTTTATTGATGGCGGGATAGTTTAACTCAAGTCCTTGCAATCCAACACTCATGAATGATATGGGTCACTCATTACCTTTATCATCCTTTTGTGTGAAAACAACTGCAAGAGAAGTGCTAGAATTGAAGGTATACAATAGGAAATCTTTTCCAAAATATGGACTATATAATGTCCATAGCGCGTTGGAATGTAGCTCCTACATTAATAAGTCCAAAAGGAATTCTTTTGAAGGAAAAAGTATCCCACTTGGTCCTGAAAGTGGTTTTATGTCTGTTGGATTCTGATACTCTAACCTATTTGTAACTAGAAAAAACATCTAGTAATGAAAACATCTCTGACTCTCATAATGTTTGAATAATTTGTTCCATAAAAAACATGAGATAATTATCCTTGTCTGAGGCCTAGTTCAGATTATGAAAATCAACATACAAGTGTATTTCCCTAGACTTCTTCCGTATTGAAACCAGATTAGAGACACACGTCGAATGATGCACTTTAAATATGATCTGAGCATCCAACATTTTTCTTAATTCTTTTTGAATGAGGGGTCCAAGCACGGGATGACCTTTTCTCAATTTCCATTGAAAAGAATTAACCCCTTCTTTAATGGGAATCACATGCTGGATTATTCACATATGGTAAGTTTCGATATCATCGCAAGTCCATGCAAACACATCTCGACATTGTTTATAGGAAGATAAATGCTTTCCTCTCTTGAGGTGTGGAACAAGTATCGAGATTTACATACTTTGGATCTTCTTTTGTGCCAAGATTCACTTGTTTGTGTGCACGCATGGAGCTATGAGTATTTGCATTAACTTGCCCCTTAAACTTATTTTGCAGGTCATATAACTTTTCTAATGATACCACATCCTTGGGTATGGGGTTTCCTTTGCTTTCTTGAGATGACCCCTGCAATGTTTTTTCATGCTCGACTTCAAAGATAGATGCATCCTTGAATAACTTAGTGTTCACCATAAAGTCTAGTACCAATTGCTCATCATTAAAAACATAAAAGTTAGTAATATTATCAGGCATGGATGACTTATAATTGATTTCAACTAAAAATTCATCCTTTATAGGGGACAACCTAGCAATGATATTCACTAATGTATCAGTAGTAGCATTAGGAATTTGAGGAACATAAATAATGTTAAAAGCTTGGAAATCTGAAATAGATGCCATACCTCTCGTTGATAATTTTTTAGATTAGGTGACACATAATCTATTGTATTTTGTATCTTCCATGTAACGATTTCTTAGTTGCCTATTGCTTTGAGTTCTTTAACTTTGTGGTCAATGGCTTTGTTTAAACCAAGAATGAGTGCTTTGTATTTAGAAATGTTGTTAGTGCACTCATATTCCAAGTGGCAAGAGGTCATATGTTTGTTTTTTCATGGGTCTATTAAATGCTTCTAGCACCAAAACCCTCCCGCATCTTCGAACCATCAAAATAAAATGTCAAAATTTTAGCAATACTAGAGCTATGTCCTACACTAATACTATTTACATCTATTTTACAAGAGCCATTTGCACTAGTTGGATTTCGAGGAAGGAGTGGCAAATGTGTATCTAGTGGGATGGGTGACGATTGTGCTAAATAACATCTATGATCTACTTCAAGAAAATAATTTCCAAAAATGACATCTACAAAGCCAACTGATTTGTTATGTCCCTCAAGTGGTGTCACGGTATATTTCATATAGGGCTCACTCTCTACTCTAATATGGTTGTTTCTACCCTTATACGGAAGCCATAAGTGTGCCAGTCTATTGAGAAGTACTCTTGTAGCTTGTTGGACCAATATCAACTCAAAAGTAAACCATAGGCTTCGGTAATGTCCATAATACCAATGTTTATGCAGAGGTGAAATCTATGGTCTAATGACAAATGAATTATAACATTGTTAAGTTCACCAATTTCCTAGACAAATGATCTATCTAGTTGTATGATCCATGCATCAATATTTTCCCATTTAGCATTAATTTTCTTAGCAATTGCACCAGAATCAACCAAACAATTATGGACATTATAATTGAAGATTTCAAACGCTAAAAGAAATGGGGGGAAGAGAGTGTTATAATTTAAATTGACAACAATAACTACAAAATCGATAATGTCGTGAGAGTTACTAGACATAACCTGAGAAGCAGAAACATCCTTACCTACCGAAGAGTGTGATGAGAGTGCTTGGATAATCAGTTCTCATTGTCCTGTTATTTTTGTGAGCTCAAAGATTAAGATGTTGACATGAGCTTATTTCATGTCTTCAACAATGTTGTAGTCAATAATTTCATTCTTAACAGTTTGTGTTGATAGAACTAGTGGTGTAGCTTTGTTTGAATCTTCAGGAGTGGTGGACTTATTCTTATTTTTGGTTGAAATGTTGTTAGAAGGTGGAGAACTTCCCGACTTATTATGCAATTATGAGTTGAATTAGAAGATGGTAAAGTCCTTCTCAACAATTTCTTCTTAAGCTCTTGCTCACAAATAGGTCTCTTTCTCCACACATTATAACAGCCAGTTGGTTGTTGAGGATGCACTTATTAGAATTGTATATAAATAAAAACCTAGTGACACTTTGCTTATTAACATTATATATAACACCAAACATATTTACTAAGTTTGCAACACCTGAACTTTCATCGGTCATGGTAATTCTATTTGCTTCTTCATTATGCTTAGGTTATTCATCTGCTAGCAAGGTGTATACAATATTAGTCATCATAGTGTTCATATTATGATTCCATAAATGTGTTCATTTTTTTTCTAAATGCTTCTCCTAATGGAAAGTACGAAAGATATCCTTTCCCAAACTATCGATATTGAACACCACATTAGAAATATGAGTAGATTTAGACAGTTAGGAGTTGTTATTCTTTTAAACAAAGGTGACTTAAAAGACTTGCAGCTGGTAGTGGATGCCTCACTTGACCTCCTCTTTAATTCATATACTTCATTCGTGAGCAACTTCAAAGGTGGACTTAGACTTTCAATGGTCATCCAAATGCTAAGTAGCCTTTGAAAATATTAAGTAAAATATTATATCAACACCTATCCTACAAGGCCCCATTTGAAATTTACATTTTCATATCAAATTAATGCCTCAAAGAAGGTCATAAGGGAGGTGTTAAGGAAACAATTAGATAAGATTCCTTATGCAATATATTCATTATTGAAAACTTATCTAACGTTGAATTAAATTATATAGTGACTTAAAAAGAGTTTCTTGATAATGTTTGAATATTATATTAATAATTACCAATTTTTTGTAAACACTAACCATATAATACCTCGCACCCCCTGCCATCTATGATATAAATATATGTACTTGTTATTAGGTTGGTGAGCCAAATGTATATTGTAGGCTTGTGTGCCAGCGTGCTCAAGCATATATGACAGCATTGGCTAAGTGATCGAAGGATCGAGATTGTAATACAATATAACTTGTAAATATTTTAATAATAATAAAAATAGATTAGCTATTGAGTCCACTCCATTGTAAAAGTATGGGGGGCATGCAACCCATGGACATGACGAAACATTAATGGGGATAGATGTCAGTGAGAAATGACACCTAAGGCCCATTTGGCTTCAAGAGTGTCACATGGCATAGGAAGCCACGCTGTGTGAAAGTATATATAATGAGTACTATAATGAGTACAAGCCATAGAATTATTCATTATCACCATGATGAGTATTATGGTTCTTGACTTTGATTTGAAGGAACAAGTCGGTGAGCCCTAGAAGGTGGGCATTGCAGATTTTGAAATGTGTAACTAGGTTCGGTCTTCATAATGTCTATTGTAATCGTGATTTTATATATTTGATTTTAAAGAGAAAAGAAATTTATTATTTTCATTCTTGATGCATGGGTTTCATGTTCAAGATAAATTTATTTATAGGTCAAACACCCATTGAGTGCTTCTAGGTTTTTCATAAAGTTGCGAAGTCAATAGAGTCATTTTCGTTCATGTAAGACCCCTTTGGGAATGTTGTATCTTGTAAAGAAAATTTTTGTAAAGACAAAAGCGTCATAAAGACCCTCCAAGACCTTGTCAAACAAGTCAGCCTACCGGAAGGATCAAGTCGGCCTCATGGGCATAAATTTGACCTCCTAAGAAGCTTATATATAAGGGAACCTTGACTTCATTTAGAGGCAATCATCCAAGCAAGAAAGAAAGTTCGATCTCCTCAAGAAAGAAGCT
Source organism: Pinus taeda (assembly GCA_000404065.3). Taxonomy (NCBI): domain Eukaryota; kingdom Viridiplantae; phylum Streptophyta; class Pinopsida; order Pinales; family Pinaceae; genus Pinus; species Pinus taeda. The sequence continues at coordinate 153,478 of APFE031185572.1, forward strand.
AGAAAAGGACGAAGATCAAGGAAAATAAGGAAGAGAAGCAAAATCAAAGTTTTGGACCTCTCTCTCTGTCATGTTAGGGTTTCTAAAGTAGTTTCTAGACCAAAATTGCAGTTGTTGGGGAAGTCCAAGTTACAAAAGAAACTACTAGAAAATTTGAAGTTGCAGAAGAAGTTGTTGGGGAAGTTGAAATTGTTGGGAAGTAAAATTTGTTGTTGGGTCCAAATTGTTGGAAGGTCAAATTTGCTAGGAGTTGTTGGGGGTTGAAGTTGCTGGAAGTGGAAGTTGCTAGGTTGAAATTGCTGGAAATTGTTAGGTCAAAATAGCTGGAAAAAAATAAAAATAAATAAATAATCATGTGCTTTACTGTGCCAACTTGTGAATTTGTGAGGAAACCATAAATTCCAGGGTTTTGTGCTTAATGTCTATTATTAATCGTTAATTTGTTATGCAATGTATACATGTGTCATGTTTAATAATTAAAGGTAAATCTCGTCATATTATGTGCTTAATATGGTTAATTATTTGTGTTTCTTCTACACGCTTAGGCATATTAAATGTGTCATGCTACAATTTATATGTTAGTTTTGCTATAAACCCTAAATCAAGGAATGTAATTATGTGTATATAGTATTATGTGTATTATGCGTATATAGTATTATGTATGCATGAGTTTAATATGTTACTTTCAAACCCCAGTTTTGTGCAAAATTATAATGGGTTAAGCATTGCATAAAGTACTTGTAATTATTCACAATTTAATGGAATTATAGATGGGCTTTTGTATGCATAACTATTGCCGATCCCTAGACAATTCTTTTCTACACTATAATTACAGGCTACTTCATGACTACTAATAAATTAAATGTTAGAGTTCATACGTGGGTTGCTGAATTGTATGGACTTTAACCATGAGTCAAAATTTAATATTGGAAATCGCATATTAAATATGCTTCACTAAGAATATCGGTGGTTATATTGGTGAAATTCAGGTTGGAGTTAAATTGTTGAGGAATTTTCAGCTTAGTTTATGTAGCATTGTCGGGATGGGGCGGGGATGTTACAAAGTGGTATTAAACCCAGTTTAAAGTATTAGGTCTAAATTGGGCTAGACTTAGAGCAGGATGAGGGAAACTTTTACAGGTTACAAGTTATTCACCATTTATTTAACAAAGATCACAATGGTGAAAAAAAAAAAAAATCCCTAAATTCGAGGGAAAGTGCCCCAAGAGGGTCTTTGAAAATGTTGCAAAGTGGTATAAGAGTAGTGGATCAAGTCTATGCTTGCATGCTTAGACATGGATTTAATCAAAATATCAATCTTGAAGCCAAGGTTGTAAGCAACCATATAGTCGGACATTTTATAATTCCTTGTGTATTTAGAGCATGTGCTGCGATATGTATTCTCTGGGAAGGGAAAAGATTCCATACCCATGTGGTTAAAATTGGTTTTAAATCAAATAATTTGTGGGTAATTCATTGGTTACAATGTCAGCAAAACCTGGGAATTTGAAGTTGCATGTCAATTGTTTAATGAATGATGGAGTGAGACTCTGCATTATGGAGAGTGATGATCATAAGATATTCATAGAATGGTCTGCTAAGACCACCCATTAATTGTTTGACCGAATATTTCAAAGAGACATGGCTTTCTGGACCACTATAATTGCATATTGTGTTTCTGGGCATGGATTTAGGGGTGAATCCAAATCATAATTTCCAATGTTTATATGGTGTGTTCAAGCTTAAAATCCTTAGAATTAGGAAGTAAAATCCATAAAAGTTTAATGAAAAATTGGGCTTCCTTTATATGTCGCTTTGAGTAATGTTTTGGATGACATGGATTGTAAGTGCAATAATGGTGATGTTGCACTCTAAGCATTTGAGAAATACCTTACGGAAATGAGGTTTCATGGAAGGAATTGGTTGTCATGATTGCATTGTACAGTCATGATTGATGGAATTATGTCATTGATGGTAAAGGAGTAGCAAAGTATTAGCAAGGCAAGGAGAAAAACAACAAGGAAATGAGAATCAACAAGGTATGTAGGAGCGTGAGCATGATATGAAGGAGCATCTTGGAGTAGAGAGAAAAAGAGAAACAAGGAAAGGATCAGTAAGGCAAGGAGCAGCAAAAAGGTATGCATGAGCAAGGAGAAAAGGAGCAAGAAAGGAAAAGGAGAGCATCAAGGCAAAGGAGCAAAGGAACAATAAAATACCAACAACAAGAGCATGCAAGGTATTGAAAAAGGAATAATGTTTGCATCAAGGAATGTTTGATATGTGAACAAGAGTAAGGGTGAGGAAAATGCTTCAAAAGAGATGGTATTGCAGAGATGCAAGGCAAGACAAAAGCATGATCATAGTTGTGATGCAAGGCAAAGGCAAGACTCCATGAAAACAAAAACAAGACAAGAATCAAGGAGGTTGAGACAATGGCATGAACAAAATATGGATTTGATCATATAGATGGATTTGGAGATTAAATGTTGCATACATATGCTTGCATTACTTTAATATGTTGTGTGCATATTGTTTACATTTGAGAGTGCTTGCATATGTTGTGATGGTATAATGTTATTTTTGGAATTATGTTGATATTGGTGCACCTAATCATTATAGATTGTTGAAATAATATATGGTGGAGCACTTATTTATTTTATAATATTCAAAATTTGAAGAGCTTGGAAATGAATGAATGGAAGGTAGAGAATCAAGCATGTTCACTTCATATTCTTATGTGGAATACAAATAGCCAGAAAATTATCTTTATAAAAGATGTGATTTTAGAAGGCATGAAGTTAGAGAGTTGGAGTATGTGTGAGAGATGATTGAGGTATTATGCATTATTTACCTAACACAATGAAGCTTATGTGAAGAAAATATGAAGGGAAGAAGAGGCAGAAATGAATATGGAGATATGCAGAATTTATGACCAGGTAAACAAGCATATTGTTGTTTCTTGTTAATATCAGGGGATTGCAATCTCTTTTCAAGTTTTGGCTTGATAAATACACAGTTGGAGTTGGTTGAGGTAGTAGGCTCTTGTGGGTTGTAGCCTGCAAAAAACATATGGGAGTTGGTGCTTCCTTGCATGTTGTAGCTTGCAGAAAAACTGAGGTAACAACCTCCTGTAGGTTGGAGCCTACCGAAAATAAAATGTAATAAGCAGTAGGAGTTTTCCTTTGCATCACAACAATAAGAAAATCATGTTTTTCTCCCTTTATTGGTTTCCACTTATATCTAGTGTCAATGTGTTGTTTTTATGTGTTGATGCGATTTTATTGGTTTGATTATTACTTGTTGTTCACATATTCAATTTGTTGTTCATTATTTGTTAAGTTTGTCATGCAATGTTTCAGTTAAAGAGAATAAAGAATATAATTTTTATTTCCATGAATGAACTAAATTGGTTCACCGCCCCTCTCAGTTTATTCAAGTTTTAATCAATTGGTATCAGTGCAGGTTCCTTTGGTGTAAGCCTAATAGCTTGAAGGAGATTTGGTTGAGTCATGGACTATCAAATTGTACCTGTGCTTAGTGCATCAAACTTTCATGAATGGATAGGTAAGGTTAAAATAAATTTAATGGCTTATGGACCTGGTGTATGGGAGCTTTTTTGTTATGATTACTGTAAAGACTCTCCCTCTATGCAAGAAAAATAGTGGAATTCTAAGGCAAAACGTGTTATGTATAACAATCTTCATAATAAGGATACTGATACAATAATAGACTTAAATTCTTCAAAATAAATATGGGATAGATTGTATCTCATGCATGAAGGAGACACTAGTAGTTGCAATGTCGAAAATGAGAAGAGAAAGAGGAAGAAGAAAAATCTCAGCCAAAAGGAAAGTTTTAAGTCAAATGAGGTCTATGCTAGTGCGAATGGACCTTATTTCCATAAATAAACAATAACTGAAGAACAAGCCAAGCTTGACATAGCCTTGACCAAAATAGAAAGATTGAAGAATGAAAACAAAGACTTGAAGAAATTGGTGCAAATATGTGATGAAAGAGAGCATGAGTACAAGGAAGAAATTGTTGGCCTCAAGGCACAACTTGAATAAGCAAGGAGATTAGGAGAGGTTATGAATAGTCAGCTGAAGGAGAAATACATACAATATGGAATATTAGAGGTTGAGACTATCACAGCTAGAAGTGATCTAGATGAAAAGAAAACTTTGTGCAGAAAACTAGAAGAGGAGATTATATCCTTGAAGGACTCAAAAGATAAGAGTAGTAGCTCAAAGGAAACCATAAAGGATAATGAAGTTCTGAAAATATCTATAGGAGAAGAAACCATCAATAACATGATTGGAAAAGAAATAAAGAAAGACAAATGACAGAATCAAAATGGAAAGAATGAATTGAAGAAAATGTCCTTTGCAAAAAGGTCATTTGCACCTAATATGAGTTGAAAAAGTTTGGAAGATCCTGAAGGAGATATTTTTCTCCCTTGAAGAACACCAATTGTTTTTCTCACCATGAATATGGACATATTGCAGCAAAATGTAAGAGAAAGAAAATAAAAATAAATAAGGAGATGTAGCAAACCAAAAGGATCCCTCAGGCAAGCAATTGTGGAAGAGAATCAACTACCAAGTACACAAATCAATTTTATGGTTATTTTCATTTCTGTAATGAATTTTGACTGTCATAAAATTGTTGAATCCAAAGTGTATATAAATAAAAACATGAATGCAAAAAGAAACACACCATTTTCTCTATATTTGGGCCACAAAAGATGTTTTGCGTGTAATAATCTTGGCCACAAATCCAAGGAGTGCAAGCTGCAATATATTCTAAAGAGCACTAAACAGAAGATGGAAGAAACTTCAAGAAGAAAAAACTATGAAATAAATGCAAATAAGAGAATACAACCCACAAAAGTGTGGAAGAGAAATAATAAATAACAACCAATGGCCTATCTTTGTCTCAAGGGGAGCTACCCAAGAAAGAAAAGAAGAATTTTTCAGTGTTATATCAGTAGTACCTGAGTGGGAGAGCAACACCAATATTAACAATAAAGCCTTGAATATGTAGGTTTGAAATACTTTTGTACTCTAGAAAATTTATTGAGTAAAATATTGGATAATAAAGGATATTTTAGTGGATGGCATTGCCACTATATTATATCCAACTTGTAGGAAAAGAAAAAGAAAATGACCCCACTGCAAAGTTATCTCTAATATCTTGGAAAGAATTTGAAATCATTGATGCACCCTCTATCAATTCAAAAATATCTCAAAAGGATTCAGAGAAAGATGATTTTACAGTATGTTGGACCAACATAATTAGAGGAATTCTACGAGGCCTAGGCTACACCAACCAGATTTTGGATCGGGAGTTGATTTTCTTTGATCCAGAAATTCATCATTATATTGGAAAGAAGCAAGTTACAAAAGAGAATGTTTCACTTCTTTGGGAACCTAAAGTAGTAAGTGATACTTGAAGCAATCGAAAGAAAAGTTGGAAGATAACAAGAGAAATCTTTTTTAATGCAAAGAGGCTACTGCAAAATATGCAAGAACTAGAACCATGAATCTTTAACAATTGCTAGAATATCAAACCAATAATATAAAAATAAAGTTGCAAGAAACAAAAGGGATCTATGCAATCTAAGTGATCAACTGAATGTACTACTAACCCTTGTCAAATAATTTGATGATAAAGCATCACATACATTTGTATCAGCTCTAGAAAAGGAAGTTGAGCTTCAAGTTATGTATAATAAATTGGCTGAGGTTAGCATAGTAGTGGAGTAATGGATATGGAAGTGTTATTTGTCGAAATATGTTACATTGTCTAGTAGAGAGAACATTGGCATAATTATGGAAGCAGGTTTCTCTAGCAATAGAAATAGACCTGGTATTTTAGATTTGTATTCAGAACAGTTACATAGTCAGTGCCAATTACAGAGCCAATAGGTTGTTTCCCAGCAATGTCTGACATTATTCTCAATGTAATGGTATGGAGGAGTGAAAGCATTGTTTTATGTAATACTAGCACAACCACATTTATTAATGTGGTTGATATATGCCGCTAGGTGTATATAAAGTACATGTACAACCACATTAATAAATGTGGTTGATATACACTAATAGGCTTATATCAACCATATAACTAATTATTACATGTATAATGTAAAAGTATCCATTAAATATTGAATATTTATGATTATTAATAATTGTATGAATAATAGAAAACCCACACATATATAGATATTATATTGATAATTGTTATATATATATAATTTATGTTATTATTTAAAGCTAATTTCAAACTATAACCTAATACATATAATATAATATAGCATCTCATTATTATTAATAATACTTATTTTCTCTCATATATATATATATATATATAGTAAATCCGTGGAAAGGCTTACTAGCGAGGCGGAAAAGGCTTACCGTGAGGGCACAGATGAAGGTATACGCAACATTCTAGAGGAATGGGAAGAGGAAGTCAAGCAGGACAGTATGATGAATGAAGAAATGGAGGATTGGAGGACCCTGGTCCTGGATCCCAGCAACACTAGAGGAAGGATCACCCAATTTGAACAAACCTTTTACCTTTATTGGCTAATGAAAAGCCTTTTGTGCAAGACAATGGAGTATATTTTGGTGGGCATGGTTGTCAGTGTCCAAGGTATGCCGAATTATAAACATGAATTTCAGAAACTGTAGTTTCAACTTCACAAGAAAGATATCAGGCCAGGCAGAATTGAGAGGCACATCCCATGTATCTTGGAACTGTCAAAGATGCCTGGGTCGAATGTCAAAGACCCTGTGTCAATGGAATCGGCCTTGGCAGGACAAAATGATTAGAGAATTTCTTGTGTTAAGTTTTGTTTTATATGTGTATAGATTTTACATTTCCTTATGCAAGAATATGTATAGGTATATATCTAGAGTATGGACATGAAACAAATACTTATATATATTGGATAGAAATATTGAAACTCTATTGTTAGTGGATGGCATACAATGCAGATAGCTGGCCAACAGAAATTTTTTTCCCACTGGACAAGTTGAGACCACCTAGCCAATCTATGTGGTGTAAATTTTCTTTATAAATGAATGAAAATAGAGGACCTACCAAGCTTAACAATAAAAAACAAAGAAAACCCAAGGGATTAATAAACCCGAGGCAATAATAATATTATCAACTCAGGGGATTTACAAACACAAGAGATAATACACCCAAATATATAATATTAAAGCATAATGTTAATATTATAGGCCAAAAGGATTATAAACCCTAGGATTAATATTATAAAACCAAGGTATTAATATTATAAACCCAAGAGAAACCCTTGGATTAATATTATAAACCCAAGGGATTAACAAACTCAAGGGAATTGATATTATAAACCCAAGGGATTAATATAATAAAACTAAGGCTTATAAACCCTAAGATAAATATTATCAAACTTAAAATAATCATGGTTCACTATGGTTTACCAATGGTCATTTTCATATTGAGACAATGTTTGTCACATTGTGGCATTAGACCATCATTGACCATGTTTGACGATGATTGATTTTCATATGGAAACAATCTTCATCACAATGCAACATTGCACCATGGTTGTTTTTCATATTGAGAAAATGTTTGTCATAATGTGATGTTGGACCATGTTTGACCATGATTATAAATACTAAGAACTTATATTAAAGCTAAGGATAAATATTTTAAACCCTATGACCCTTAGATTGATAAACCTAAGGGATTCATATTATAAACGCAATATATTTAAAATAAAAACCAAAGGGATTGATATTATAAACCAAGGTAATAATAAACCCAAGGGATTAATACCAAAAACCTAAGGGACTATAAACCTAAGGGAATAATATTAAACCCAAGGGATGAATATTATAAATCCAAGGTATATAAACCCTAATATCAACCCTAAAATAATATTTTTTCGCTATGGTTTACCAAGGGTTGTTTTTATATTCAGAAAATATTTGTCACATTGTGACGTTGAACCATGGTTTACCATCTTTGATCATGATTGTTTTTCTTATCGAAACAATATTTGTTAGAATGAGATGTTGTACGATGGTTCTTTTTCATATTGAGAAAATTGACATTGGACCATGGTTGAGCTTGATTATAAGCCCTAGGAATTTATGTTAAAGCCAACGATTAATATTATAAAACCTATGAATATTATTATACCCTAGAAATATGAACCCTTAGATTAATAAACCTAAATGTTTCATATTATAAACCCAAGAATATAATATTAAACCCGAGAGATTAATATTATAAATAGAAGGTATATAAACCCTAAGATAAATATTATAAACCCTAAAATAATCATGGCTCGCCATGGTTTATGAAGGGTGATTTTCATGTTGAGACAATCTTTGTCACAATGTGGTGTTAGACCTTGGTCGAAAATGATTGATTTTCATATGGAGACCATCTTTTTACAATGCGACACCATGGTTGTTTTTCATATTGAGAAAATATTTGTCAGAATGTGACGTTGGACCATGGTTGAACATCATTATAAACCCTAGGAATTTATATTAAAGCCAAGGATTAAAATTATAAACCATATGAATAATATTATACCCTAGGAATTTGAACCCTTATATTAATAAACCTAATGGATTCATATTATAAACCCAAGGGATTTATGCTAAAAACCCAAGAGAATGATATTATACACTAAAGTGAATAATAAACCTAAAGTATCAATAATAGAAACCCAAGGGAATAATATTAAACCAAAGTTTTTAATATTATAAATCCAAGGTATACAAACCCTAAGATAAATATTATAAACCCTAAAATAATCATGATTCACCATGGTTTATCAAGGATGATTTTCATATTGGGGCAATCTTTGTCACAATGCGACATTGGACCATGGTTGAACATTATTGATTTTCATATGGAGATAATATTTGTCAAAATGTGACATTGGCCCATGGTTTACAATGATTATAAACCCTAAGATCAATATTATATTTGTTAAAGTATGATGTTGGACCATGTTTTACCATCATTATAAACCCTAGGTATTTATATTAAAGCCAAGGATTAATATTATAAACACGAGGGATTAATACTAAAAACCCTAGGGATTATAAACCCAAAGGGATATTACTAAACCCAAGGATTAATGTTATAAACCCAAGGTATATAAACCCCAAAATAAATATTATAAACCCTAAAATAATTATGGTTCACCATGGTTTACCAAGGGTGATTTTCATATTGTCACAATCTTTGTCACATTGTGACATTGGGCCATGGTTGACCATGATTGATTTTCAAATGGAGACAATCTTTGTCACAATGTGATGTTACACCATAGTTGTTTTTCATATTGAGAAAATGTTGGTGAGAATGTGACGTTGGACCATTGTTGACCATGATTATAAACCTTAGAAAATTATATTAAAGTTAAGGATTAATATTATAAACCATATGAATAGTATTATACCTTAGGAATATGAACCCTTAGATTAATAAAACTAAAGGATTCATATTATAAACCCAAGGGATTATAAGCCCAACAAAATAATATTAAACCCAATTGATTAATATTATAAACCCAAGGTATATAAACTATGAGATAAATATTATAAACCCTAAAATAATCATGGTTCACCATGGTTTACCAAGGATGATCTTCATATTGAAGTAATCTTTGTCGCAATGTGACATTGGACCATGGTTGACCATACTTGATTTTCATATGGAGGCAATCATTGTAACAATGTGACATTTCACCATGGTTGATTTTCATTTTTATAAAATCTTTGTCACAATGTGACATTGGACCATGGTTGACCATGATTATAAACCCTAAGATAAATATTATATTTTTCAGAATGTGACATTGGACCATGTTTGACCATCATTATAAACCCTAAAGATTTATATTAAATCCAAGGATCAATACTATAAACCCACGGGATTAATTATAAAAACACTAGGGATTATAAACCGAAGGGGATAACCACATTCTAAATAATATGAACCACATTAGATTGTTCGAAATGTCGACCAAATATTAATAATGTGATTAATCTGAAAGACAATCACATTATCATTATGGATCACAAGTGTCTAATATCTAGAAATAGAATCTTTGTCACAATGTGACGTTGGACCATGGTTGACCATCATTGTAAACCTTAGAGATTTATATTAAAGCCAGGGGATTAATATTATAAACCCAATGGATTAATACTAAAAACATAGGGATTATAAACTCGAGGGGATAATATTGAGCCAAAGGGATTAATATTATGAACCCAAGGTATATAAAACCTAAGATAAATATTATAAATCCTAAAATAATCATGGTTTACCAAGGGTGATTTTCATATTGCGACAATCTTTGTCACATTGTGATGTTGGACCATGGTTAACAATGGTTGATCGTGATTTATTTTCACATGGAGACAGTTTTTTCCTAATGTGACATTGCACCATGGTTGTTTGTTTTTTATATTGAGAAAATGTTTGTGAGAATGTGTTGTTGGACCATGTCTGACCATGATTATAAACCCTAGGAATTTACAATAAAATCAAGGATTTATATTATAAACCCTGTGAATAATATTATACCCTTGAAATATGAACCCTTAGATTAATAAACCTAAGGAATTCATATTATAAACCCAAGAAAATAATAAATCAAATGGATTTATACTAAAAACCCATGAGATTGATATTATAAACCCAAGGGATTAATATAAAAACGCAATGGATTCTAAACCGAAGGGAATAACACTAAAAGACCTGGGTATTATAAAATTAACAAAATAATATTAAATTCATGGGATTAATATTATAAACTCAAGGTATATAAACCCTAAGATAAATATTATAAATCATAAAATAATCATGGTTCACCATGGTTTACCAAGGATGATTTTCATATTAGGCAATGTTTGTTAGATTGTGATGTTGGACCGTGGTTGATCCTTGTTGACCATATTTGACCATCATTGATTTTCATATGGAAACAATATTTGTCACAATACGACATCTTGTACCATGGTTGTTTTTCATATTGATAAAATGTTTGTGAGAATGTGATATTGGACCATGGTTCACCATGATTAGAAACCCTAGGAATTTATCTTAAAGCCAAGGATTAATATTATAAACCTTATGTATAATATTATACCCTAAAAATATTGGCTCTTATATTAATAAAACTAAAGTATTCATATATAAATCCAAGGAATTTAAACTAAAAACCCAAGGGATTAATACTAAAACTTATGGGATTTATAATAAAAATACAAGGGAATAATAAACCCAAGGGATTAATAGTAAGTCCCAATGGATTATAAAACCAAGGGAATAATATTAAACCCAAGGGAGTAATATTATAAACCCCAGGTATATAAAGCCTAATATTAAATATTATAAACCCTAAAATTATCATGGTTTCCCATGGTTTATCAGGGGTGATTTTCATCTTGAGACAATATTTGTCACATTCTGATGTTGGCCGATGGTTGACCATGTTTAACCATGATGATGTTCATATGGAAACAGTCTTTGTTACAATGCGACGTTGCACAATGGTTTTTTTTCATATTGAGAAAATGTTTGTGAGAATGTGACGTTTATTAACAAAGCAAAAGGACTGATAAACCCACACGTTTATTAATATTATAAATCAATGAAATTAATAAATGCAAGGGATCAATATTAAACACTATGATTAATATTATAAACCCTAGGATTAATATTAAACCCTAATATTAATATTATAAAACCGAGCAATTATAAACCTAAGGTATTAATATTAATAAACCCAAAGAATTATTAATATTTTTTCCCCTGGGAAAAAGTCGTAATTTCCATTAAGTTAAGAAATTACATTTTGCAGATGCCGAAGCATATTCATATGCAGGCAACCATTGCCTGTCGAGTTCATAATAAAAAATATGAAGTATGACCAAAATATCTCCACGCAGGGAGCATTACAAAAATTCTCTGACAGTATTCAAAAAAATTGCGTCCGCGCTCTTCGCAGAGAGCGTTATATTTGTTGTGTATGGACAAAATTTATGTTGTACTTAAACAAAACAAAGTCTATATGCATGTAATGTACAATAAAACAAAACTGTAAATATGGGGCACTAAAGCCCCTCGTTCATCTGTTCATCAAAAGGTCGGTGATAATATTGGTAGTAGGTGTCGTCGACTTCCTCTTGTATTTACTAGTCATCACCTACTCTGTGCGCAACCTCTTTGGAGAGCTGATCTGCATCGGTGTTATGCTCCCTGTATATGTGCCGGCAGGCAAAAGATTCAAAGATAGAATTCAATCTCTTTGCTTCATCAAGAATGTGTCTCAAAGTATAAGAATGACAATGAGATGCATTATTCAACCAATTGCAAACTATTTTAGAGTCACCAAATAACTGAAGGTACCTGCACTGTTTTTGGATAGCAAAATGTATGATATGTTTGGCTGTGCAGAGTTCAACGTAATTGTTGGTGCCTCTACCAAGATTGATTTTTATCTTATAACAGTGCCGATCGTTTAGGTGTAAGATAGCACCACCCCCGCATCCATATTCTTGTGCTGAGCCATCGTAAAAAGCCCATGGAATTGATTTGTCGATGGGCACAGGTCTGAGGTTCCGAGGTGGGGCAGGTTGGGATTATTTAGGAATCATGTTATAATCGGCAATCGTATGGAGAGTGATAGAAGGCCAGTGAGGAGCCTTGTGGTTGAAGATTGCCTGATTTCGGGCAATCCATATTGCCCAGCAAGCCAGCAGTGGCAGGTTAATGGATTTTCCTGAATGCTCACGGCACCAGTTACCCCATGCACCAGGAAGGTTATTCCCATGCCAATGATTCAAGAGCGGGATGTGTGAAGACAATGTTTGCCAGAGATGTAGAGTAGTGCTGCAAGAGAGAAATAAATGATCAGTGCTTTCTTCTGCGTTAAGGCATAAGTGGCAACGGAAAGGTCCATGGAAGGACCTCTTCATGAGATTTTTGCCAGTGGGGATTTTGTCATATAATATGTTCCACATCAGTAAACGCGTACGGGGGGCTGCCTTGAGCTTCCAAATCGCATTCCAGGTGGACTGTAGGACTGGGGGCTTATACGGTTCCATGAGTCTTAGATATCCAAGCTTTGGAGTGTAAATACCATGCTTCGCAAAAGCCCAGATGATCTCATCAGGTCCTTCAGTAAGTCTGATTTGTGCTTGTGTGAGCGTCGTAGTATACTCCATCCAATCGTTAGTCCATTGGTGAGGCAATTCTAATGCTCGGGCTGTTAACCAAGCTTGATGGAGAAAGGAGGAATTTGCTTGGTCACCAATATGCTTAATGTGTGTAACGCCTTAGTCATGGAGATGCCTAATTAGATCAGCATGGAGTCTGTGGGTGTTCCCACATCCAACCCACGGGTCCATTCCAATTCGCACAACATTCCCTTCCTTGATACGCCAAGTGATTCCTTCCCGGAGCAGTGGTATAGTGTCGATGACCGCTTTCCAGATGTTTGATATGTGATGATGATTGTCCTGTCTCATGCATATCCAGTCTAACACAGTCTGAGGCTTAATATATTTAGCATATGCAACCTGAGCCCATAGACTGTCTGTGGTAAGCAGTCTCGACCCAAGTTTTGCTGCCAAAGCCTTTGAGAATAATGCCAACCTCTTGATGCCCCATCCGCCCCATCTTTTAGGAAGAGCAATGGTGTCCCATTTAACCCAAGCAAAAAGTTGACCAGTCTGTTGTCCTTTCCAGAGAAATCTGCAACATATGCTTTGAATTCTATTCAGAATGCCTCTAGGGATCCAAGCCAGGGCCATCCAGTAGACTGGTGTGGCTTCTATAACAGATTTGATGAGTACTATTCTACCTGCCCTTGAGAGGTATCTGTGGTACCATACCTGAAGCCTCTTTTCCACTTTTGTTATTAGCCACACCCAGTCTGCAATTTTGTAGCCAGATGGTTTAAGTCTGAAACCTAGATATTTAATGCCATCTGTTAGATTCGAGTAGGTGAAGGGAAAGCGTTGAGAAGAAAACGTGGATTCATGGATGGAGCAGCCAACCATGGTGATATTGGACTTATTATTGTTGATCAACATACCAGTAGCTTGCTGAAAAAGGAGGATGGAGCCGTGAAATGCAGTGGAATCCCCAATGCTGCCATTTAAGAAAATCAAGATATCATCGACGAATAACAGGTGGGTAAGGAAAAGATTGTCCACAATTTTTATGCCAGTTAGATGGTGTCTGTCTCTGGCGGATGAGATAATTCTGCTCAAACCTTCCATAATCAGAAGGAATAGCAGAGGCGAGAGGGGACATCCTTGTCTGAGTCCTCTTTCTGAGGTGAAGAAAGGGGTGGCTTCCCCATTAAGTAGTACGCTATATGATACGTCCGTGATACAACTCATTGTCCATTTGATGAACTCATAGGGGAAGCCAAGCTGAGTAAGTAGCAGCCTTAAATACAGCCAGTTTTCTCTGTCGAAAGCTTTGGAGAGATCAATTTTGAGAATCATACCCTTCTGTTTTTTGGTCTGCAGGGTGTGAATGAGCTCTTGTGCTGTAGCGATGGCCTCATGGATCTGTCTATGATGCAAGAAGGCAAATTGTTCAGAGGATATGTGCTGGGAGAGAATAGGGTTGAGGCGATTTGCAATAATCTTAGCTATGATTTTGTAGAGGCAATTGCAAAGTGAAATAGGCCGGAAATCATCGAAAGAGGACGGGGCATCGGTCTTAGGTATGAGGGAAATAAAGGTGGATTTGATAGCTGAAGATATTCTGCCTCTCCTCCTACTATCCTCCACAATATTCAAAAGATCATGCCCCAGTATGTCAAAGAAGGCGATATAGAATTCTATAGTCCAACCATCAGGTCCACGAATCTTGTCTTTCTTAAACCATTTCAAGGTGGCTTCCAATTCTTCCATGGTGACTTCCTTCTGAAGCTCTTCCAAATCTTCCTGGTCTACAAATCTAGGAAAGAGTTCAGCTATTCTCATAATTTCCAAGATATTAATGCCCCCAGGAGCCTTATATATACCCCTGAAATGTGCATTTGCAAGTCTGGCCAAGTTCTGTTGAGATGATACAGGTTGGCCACGTTCATCCTTTAATTCCCAGATCGTATTGATGGCTTTACGACCATTGGCGAATTTGTGAAAGAATTTGGTGTTGTTGTCTCCCTCAGTGAGCCATGTGGCCCTGCTCCTCAACCTCCGACTTTCTTCTCTTTCTTTCAGGATCTGGGCTCGTTTGGCAATGAGGTTGTTATACTGCTCCTTGTTCTCCTGAGATGAGAAAGTCCCTATCGATGAATCCTCAAACTCTGCAATGACCCGTTCCGCCTCAGTCAGCGTGTGATTGTCTCGGATCCGCTTCTGGTGAGCCCAATTTTTTGTAATCAGCTTGAGTTCTGTGAGCTTCCTGACAAACCCCACAGCTGGATCCTCATTCCCACCCATGGGGTTGTTCTGCCAGAATTCTTGGACCAGCTGAATATATGCTGGGTCCTGAAGCCAGGCTGCATTAAATTTGAACGGGCTCTTGATTTTGTGGTTATTGCCGTCTGCCTCAAGATAGATGGGCCTGTGGTCCGATATTCCCCCAGATCCAACCCATTGTCTAATCCTGGGGAGGCTGGTATATAGGGCTTCCTTGATAAGGAAGCGGTCTAGCCTTCTGGCCAGACCCTGTTCCCCACTCCTAATGTTAGACCAGGTATACTGAAGGCGAGCAGAAGGGATGTCCACCCAGTGGTGGTCCTCTAATAGGGAAGTGAGGGTATCTGTGAGAGAGTCGACTTGAGCCATATGCCCCCATGATTCACAGAACCCAAGGGAAAAATTCAAGTCCCCCCCCATAATAATGTTATCCGCTTGGAGAAGGTCAGATCCGAGAAAGGTTCTCCAAAAAGTGCCCCTATCCGAACAGGGGCCATAGACATTGATAATCCGTAGATCCATGTCTACAGAGTGTGTCATAATATCTAAACCAATGAAGCCCTTACCTCCCCATATGTTCCGGATCTCCACAGACCTATTGTAAACCCCGATTGCTAATCCTCCGGATCGCCCGGACGCATCCAGTGCATGGAAGGTCCAGTTAGGGAGCCAGGAGGAAAGAGTGTCAATAAGGGGATCAGCCGGGCAGAGGGTCTCTTGAAGGAAGATAACGTCAAGTTGGGTCAAGTTAAGCAGCCTCCTGAGCGCTAGTTTTTTGGCTATACTAGCAAACCCTCGACAGTTGAAAGAGAGAATCTTCATGAGGGTAAGGGCGGAGGGCCGTATTTTGCTCTAAGGGCCCCAAAGATGGTTTGCTGCCGCCCAAGGGCGACCTCTTCATCAGCAGTGTGACGAGCTTTGGTGATTCGGGAGGGACAACCTCGGGAGGTCCTGAGGGTGATGGGGGAGCGTACCGAGTCGAGCCCAACAATATCAGGTCCTCTGTCTTTGTTCCGAGGTCGCAGCGAATAACGGGGAGAAGATGGAGGATCGAGAGACGAAGTGATCAAAGGGGGGGGGACAAATGGAGGCGGGGGAGGGAGTGAGCATATGAGGGGTGAATGTGCGAGGATAAAATGAGATGAAATAGAAGGAACAGAGTGATGTGCATCAGTGCAATATGGAGGAAATGAAGTGCCAGATGATATGCAGGATACATGAGAAAGATGAGATTATGTTAATGACATACCCGTATTCACTGAGTCCAAAAAGGGGATAATGGTTGTGCAGGAGCCTCTGTAGTAGAAGGCGGTGCGACAGAGACAGTAACAGGATCTGCAGTGGCCTCCCCTGATTCCGGGACTCCCCTGGAGGCTTCCTCCCCTTGAGATCTCCCTTGTGCTTCCTGAGGCTGAGCAGGTTGAGGAGTAGCGCGGGGGGGACCTGAGGAGGGTCAACGTCCACAGCAGTGTTGTTCCTCTGTGATTTCCGAAGTAGTGGATAGTCCCTGAAAAGATGCCCAACTTTGTGGCATCTACGGCATCGATAGGGGATGCCCTCATACTCTATGATCTGCTTGCGGGCCGAATCCCTCCACTGAATGGTAATATGCTCATAGAGACCACCCCTTGTGTCCATGTTGATGAGGATCCTGGCATACGCCATCATGCCTGTCTGATGATAGGATTTGTCGTAGCCCATGTATGTGCCGAGAGCATTACCAATGCACTTGAAAATATCTTCAGACCAGTATTGAAGAGGAAGCCCGGGGAGCCGAATCCAAATAGGACCAACCCCAATCTGCTCTGTCTCAGGATCAAACAATGGAGTCCATCTTTTTAAGAGAACAGGCGCTTGCTCGAAGTGCCAATGTGAAGACAAAACCCAGTTTGTATGGTTCGCATGGGCGAATCTCAGTGCGAACCATCCCCTCACAAAAGTCTGCACAACTGGGATGTCCACCAAGTGTTGTCCCCATACTTCAGCCGCCCAGGTCTTCAATCGTGTCGCCGTGTAATTGTGTCCCCTGATGCGCCCGACCAAGACAAGATCTGCAAATTCCATCACTTCGCCCCACTAAATATCCTCTTCCAGTCTGAGGAAGTATTCGTCCTCCTTGGATTTGAAGCACTTAGATTTCTTTTTAGAGCCACTCAAAGGGGGAGGGTTCCGGGACTGTCCAGTGGTCGGTGCAGAGACATGAAAGGGTGCCGAGAACTGATGAGCGGCAAGGCCAAAACCGGTGTCCGGAGGGGGACCCGAGAGAGGGGGCACGGAGGTAAAACTGCCGGAGGACGGACCAAAACAACCCGAGGGATCCGAATGAGAAGTAAGGCGGTTAGGGTTAGGCGGCGGACGGGAGAAGGGTTCAGCGGCCGGGAGTTCTGGACCAGGGTTAGGGTTAATACAACCATTATTAATATTATAAACCCAAGGGACTAATAATAATATAAACTTAAGGGATTAATAAGCCCAATGGAACAATATTAAACTTTAGGATTAATATTATAAACCAAATACATTATAAACCCTAAACCCAATATTATAAATTAGAATAAACCTTAAAATCAGTATTATAAATCAGAATAAACCGTAAATCCAATATTATAAACCAAAATACTAAACCATAATTTATTCAATGTGTTAGCGCTTGGAATTCACCTAGGCTGAGATAGACAAACTCTCAAGGCTACATCAAACCATTTCACCTCGTAGCTAGCCCTACGAGGTATGAGAAGGCTCTCTCGGGTCAAAACTCGATGGATTTTTGTCAATAGGATGAGTTGACCAATTAGGAACAAGGATTTTAGGCTAGTAAATTGATATGGGGGATTGATTTGAAGTTTTTGGGTTTTTTGGTGGCAATTGGAGGGAGTGCAATTCAGGGTGCGGGGATTAAGCTCAGTTTTTGCAGGTG